>JAGDQP010075062.1:0-10204 GCA_022664845.1 Lepisma saccharinum | reverse complement strand
ATGGGTGTCCTAGAGATATTTAATTGGTGTCCTGGGGATATTTGGTGTTTGTGGTGGAGATGTTTGATAGGGGTAATGGAGATATTTGATTGGTGTCCTGGAGAAAATTCGTGTTTGTGCTGGATATATTGGATGGGTGTCCTGGAGATATTTGATCGGTGTCCGCTAGATATTTCATTGGTGTCCTGGAGATATTTGATCGGTGTCCTGGAGATATTTGATGGGTATCCTGGATAAATTTGATGGTTGTCCTGGATATATTTGATGGGTTTGCTGGAGAAATTTAATCGTTGTCCTGGAGATATTTGAAGGGTTGGTGTCCTGGAGATATTTGTTTGGTGTCCTGGAGATATTTGATGGGGGTCCTGGAGATATTTCATGTGTGTCCCGGAGATATTTGATCAGTGTCCTGGAGATATTAGATCTGTGTTCTGGTGATTGTTGATCGGTGTTCTAGGGATTATAATTGGTGGCCTTGGGGATATTTGATGGTTGTCGTGGAGATATTTGATGGGTGTTTTGAATATATTGATGGGTGTCCTGGAGATATTTGTCGGGACGGGCGTAAGCCATAGTGCTGTTACCGCCCATAAAATTCATTTTACTTACTTACTGGAGATATTTGATTTGTGTCCTGGAAATATTTCATTGGTTTCCTGGAGATGTTCGATCGGTGTCCTGGATATACATGATCGGTGTCCTGGAGATATTTGATCGGTGTCCTGGAGATATTTAATGGGTGTCGTAGAGATAATTTATTGGTGTCCAGGAGATATTTGGTGTTTGTGCTGGAGATATTTCAAGGAGACCCATTAAATATCTCAAGGAAACCTATTAAATATCTCAAGGAAACCGTTCAAATATCTCTAGGACACCGATCAAATATCTCCAGGGCACCCATCAAATATCTCCAGGACACAAATCAAATAGCTGCAGGACACCGATCAAATATCTCCAGGACACCGAATAAATATCTCCATTACACCGCTCATATATTTCCAGGAAATCATCATATATCTCCTGGACACCCATCAAATATCTCCAAGACACCCACCAATTATCTCCAGGACACCGATCAAGTATCTATAGGACACCGACTAAAATTATCCAGGACACCCATCAAATATCTCTATTACACCGATCAAACATCTCCAGGACAGCGATCAAATATCTCCATGACACCGATCAAATATTCCCAGGACACCGTTGAAATATCTCCAGTACACCGTTCAAATATCTCCAGGACACGGATCAAATATCTTCAGGACGCCGACCAAATATCACCAGGACACCGATCAAATATCTCCAGGACACCGATCAAATATCCTCATTACACAAATCAAATATCTTCAGGACACATCAGACATCTCCGAAACCTATGAAATATCTCATAGAAACGAATGAAATATATCATAGAAACCTATGAAATATCTCAAAGAAACCTAAGCGATATCTCAAGGAAACGTATTAAATATCTCAAAGAAATGTATGAAATATCTCAAGGAAAACTATGAAATATCTCTAGTAAACCTATTAAATATCTCCAGGACACCTACTAATTATCTCCAGAACACCGATCAAATACCTATAGGACAACGACTAAAATTCTGCAGGACACCCATCAAATATCTCCAGGACACCAACCAAAAATCTCCAGGACACCTATTAAATATCTTCAATTCACCCATCAAATATCTCCAGGACACCCGTCAAATTTCTCCGGAATTCCCACAAAATATTCCCAGGACACCCACCAAATATCTCCAGGAGACCCACCAAAAATCACAAAGACACGGATCAAATATCTCCAAGAAACCCATCAAAAGTATCCAAGACACCGATCAAATATCTCCATTACACCGATCAATTATCTCGAGGACACCCATAAAATATCTGCAAGACACCGATGAAATATCTAAAGGACACCGATCAAATATTTCCAGGACACCGATGAAATATCTCCAGGACACCAATCAAATATTTCCAGGACACCGATCAAATATCTCCAGGACACCGTTCAAATATCTCCAGGACATCGATAAAATATCTCCAGGACAACCATCAAATATCTTCAGGACACAAATCAAATAGCTGCAGGACACCGATTCAAATATCTCCAGGTTACCGATCAAATATCTCCAGGACAGCTATAAATAACACCATGAGACCCATCAAAAATCTCAAAATCACGGATCAAATATCTCCAAGACACCCATCAAAAGTATCCAAGACACCGATCAAATATCTCCGTGACACCGATCAAATATATCCAAGGTACCCATTAAATATCTCCAGGACACCCATCAAATATCTCTAGAACACCCATCAAATTTCTCCAGGACACCGTTCAAATATCTCCAGGAAACCGATCAAATATCTCCATGACACCGATCAAATTTCTCCGGGACGCCCACAAAATATCTCCATGACACGGATCAAATGTCTCCAGGACACCGATCAATTACATCAAAGACACCCATCAAATATCTGTAGGACTCCGATGAAATATCCCCAGAACACCGTTCAAATATCTCCAAGACACCGATCATATATCAACAGGCCACCGATCAAAAATCTCTAGGACACCGATCAAACATCTCCTGGACACCAATCAAATATCTCTATTACACCGATCAAACATCTCCAGGACACCGATCAAATATCTCCATGACACCGATCAAATATTCCCAGGACACCGTTCAAATATCTCCAGGACACCGTTCAAATATATCCAGGACACCGATCAAATATCCTCATTAGACAAATCAAATATCTTCAGGACACATCAAATATCTCCGAAACCTATGAAATATCTCATAGAAACGAATGAAATATATCATAGAAACCTATGATATATCTCAAAGAAACCTAAGCAATATCTCAAGGAAACGTATTAAATATCTCAAAGAAACGTATGAAATATCCCAAGGAATCATATGAAATATCTCAAGGGAAACCATCATATATGTCAAGTACTCATCATATATCTCAAGGATTGATCAAATATCTTCAGGAAACTAATCATATATGTCAAGGAAACTCACCATATATGTCAAGGAAACTCATAATATATGTCAAGGAAACTCATCATATATGTTAAGGAAACACATAATATATATCAAGGAAACCCATGAAATATCTCCAGGACATCCATCAAATATCTCCAGGACACACATCAAAAATCTCCAGGACAAACATTCAATATCTTCCGGACACCCACCAAATATCTCCGGGACGCCCGACAAATATCTCTAGGACACCGAATAAATATCTCCAGGACACCGTTCATATATTTCCATAACACCCATCATATATTTCCAGGATACCGATGAAATATCTCCAGGACACCAATCAAATATTTCCAGGACACCGATCAAATATCTCCAGGACACCGTTCAAATATCTCCAGGACATCGATAAAATATCTCCAGGACAACCATCAAATATCTCCAGGACACGGATCATATATCTCCAGGACGCCGACCAAATATCTCCAGGACACCGATCAAATATCCTCATTACACATATCAAATATCATCAGGACATATCAAATATCTCCGAAACCTATGAAATATCTCATAGAAACGAATGAATTATCTCAAGGAAACCTAAGAAATATCTCAAAGAAACCTAAGCAATATCTCAAGGAAACGTATTAAATATCTCAAAGAATCGTATGAAATATCTCAAGGAAAACTATGAAATATTTCTAGTAAACCTATTAAATATCACTAAGGAACCTTTGAAATATCCCAAGGAATCATATGAAATATCTCAAGGAAAACCATCATATATGTCAAGTACTCATCATATATCTCAAGGACTCATCAAATATCTCCAGGAAACTAATCATATATGTCAAGGAAACTCACCATACAGGACACCGATCCAATATCTCCAGGTCACCGATCAAATATCTCCAGGACACCAATCAAATAGCTGTAGGACACCGATCAAATATCTCCAGGTCACCGATCAAATATCTCCAGGACACCGTATAAATAACTCCATGAGACCCGTCAAATATCTCCAGGACTGCCATCAAATACCTGCAGGACACCCATCAAATATCTCCACGACAGCCATAAAGAATATCTCCAGGACACCGATCAAATATTTCCAAGATACCCATCAAATATCTGCAAGACACCGATCAAATATATCCAGGACACCGATCAAATATCTCTAGGACACCGTATAAATAACTCCATGAGACCCATCAAATATCTCCAGGAATGCCACCAAATATCTAAAGGATACCCATCAAATATCTCCAGGACACCAATCAAATATTTCCAGGACACCCATCAAATATCTCCAGGACACCAATCAAATATTTCCAGGACACCCATCAAATATCTCCCAGGTACCCAACAAATATCTCCAGGACACCCATCAAATATCTACAGAAAACCCATCAAATATCTCTGGGACACCCATCAAATATCTTCGCGACACCCATCAAATATCTCAAGAACACCCATCAAATTTCTCCAGGACACCGTTCAAATATCTCCAGGAAACCGATCAAGTATCTCCATGACACCGATCAAATATCTCTGGGACGCCCACAAAATATCTCCAGGACACGGATCAAATATCTCCAGGACACCGATCAATTACATCCAAGACACCCATCAAATAACTGTAGGACACTGATGAAATATCCCCAGAACAGGGTTCAAATATCTCCAAGACACCGATCATATATCAACAGGCCACCGATCAAAAATCTCTAGGACACCGATCAAACATCTCCAGGACACAGATCAAATATCTGCAGGACGCCGACCAAATATCTCCAGGACACCGATCAAATATCTCCAGGACACCGATCAAATATCCTCATTACACAAATCAAATATCTTCAGGACACATCATATATCTCCGAAACCTATGAAATATCTCATAGAAACGAATGAAATATATCATAGAAACCTATGAAATATCTAATAGAAACCTAAGCAATATCTCAAGGAAACGTATTAAATATCTCAAAGAAATGTATGAAATATCTCAAGGAATACTATGAAATATCTCTAGTAAACCTATTAAATATCACTAGGAAACCTATGAAATATCCCAAGGAATCATATGAAATATCTCAAGGAGACCCACCAAAAGTATCCAAGACACCGATCAAATATCTCCATTACACCGATCAATTATCTCGAGGACACCCATAAAATATCTGCAAGACACCGATCAAATATCTCCAGGTCACCGATCAAATATCTCCAGGACACCGTATAAATAACTCCATGAGACCCATCAAATACCTCCAGGACTGCCATCAAATACCTCCAGGACACCCATCAAATATCTCCACGACAGATATTAAAAAAGATCTCCGGGACGCCAGCAAATATCTCCAGGACACCCACCATATATCTCCAAGACAGTCGTCAAAATCTCCAAGACACGGATCAAATATCCCAAGGACACCGATCAATTATATCCAGGATACCCATCAAACATCTGTAGGACACCGATGAAATATCTCAAGGACATCGATCGAATATCTCCAGGACACCCATCAAATATCTCCAGGGCACCCATCAAATATCTCAAGGACGCTCACCAAATATCTCCAGGACACCAACTAAAAATCTCCAGGACACCTGTTAAATATCTCCAATTCACCCATCAAATATCTCCAGGACACCCGTCAAATTTCTCCGGGACTCCCACAAAATATTCCCAGGACACCCACCAAATATCTCCAGGAGACCCACCAAAAATCTCAAAGACACGGATCAAATATCTCCAAGACACCCATCAAAAGTATCCAAGACACAGATCAAATATCTCCGTGACACCGATCAAATATCTCCAGGACACCCATCAAATATCTCCAGGACACCCAGCAAATGCCTAAAGGACACCGATCGAATATCTCCAGGACACCGAAGAAATATCTCCAGGATATCCATCAAATATCTCCAGGACACCCATCAAATATATCCAGGACACCAATCAAAAATATCCAGGACACCCATCAAAAATTTGCAAGACACAGATCAAATATCCCCAGGACTCAGATCAATTATATCCAAGACTCTCAACAAATATCTGTAGGACACCGATGAAATATCTCATGGACACTGATCAAATGTCTCCAGGAAACTGTTCAAATAACTCCACGACACCGACAAAATATCTCCAGGACACCCATCAAATATCTCCAGGACACCAATCAAATATTTCCAGGACACCCATCAAATATCTCCAAGGTACCCATCAAATATCTCCAGGACACCCATCAAATATCTACAGAACGCCCATCAAATATCTCTGGGACACCCATCAAATATCTTCGCGACACCCATCAAATATCTCTAAAACACCCATCAAATTTCTCCAGGACACCGTTCAAATATCTCCAGGAAACCGTTCAAATATCTCCATGACACCGATCAAATATCTCCAGGACACCCATCAAATATGTCCAGAACACTGATCAAATATCTTCTGGACACCGATCAAATATCTTCAGGACACATATCAAAAATCCCATAGATACCTGTGAAATATCTCACAGAAACCAATGAAATATCTCATAGATAAATATGAAATATCTCATGGAAACCTAAACAATATCTCAAAGAAACCTATGAAATATCTCAAGGAAACCTAGGAAATACATCAAGGAAAACTATGAAATATCTCTAGTAAACCTATGAGCTATCTCTAGGAAAGCTATGAAATATCTCAAGGAATACTATGAAATATCTCAAGAAAACGGATCATATATGTCAAGTACTCATCATATATGTCAAGGAAAGTCATCATGTATGTCAAGAAAACCCATCATATATCTCCAGGACACCCATCAAATATCTCAAGAACACTCACCAAATATTTCCGGGACACCCACCAAATATCTCCAGGACACACATTAAAAATCTCCAAGACACCGATCAAATATGTGCAGGACACCGATCTAATATCTCCAGGGCACCGATCAGATATGTCCAGGACACCGAATAAAAGTCTCCAAGAGACCGTTCACATATCTCCAGGACACCGATCAAATATCTCCAGGACACCGATCAAATATCTCCAGGAAACCCATCATATATATCAAGGACACCCATCAAATATTTCCAGAAAAACCATCAAATATCTCCAAGGTACTCATCAGATATCTTGGGGACGCCCACTAAATATCTCAAGGACACCGACCAAATATCTCCAAGACACTCATCAAAAATCTCCAAGACACGGATCAAATATCTCCAGGACACCGATCAATTATATCCAGGACACCCACCAAATATCTGTAGGACACCGATGAAATATATCCAGGACATCGATCGAATATCTCCAGGACACTCATCAAATATCTCCAAGCCACCCATCAAAAATCTTAAGGACACCCACCAAATTTCTCCAGGACAGAAATCAAATATCTCCAGGACTCGATCAAATATCTCCAGGACACCCATCAAATATCTCCAGGGCACCCATCAAATATCTCCAGGACACCCATGAAATATCTCTGGGAAACCCATCAAATATGTCTGGGACACCCATCAAATATCTTCGGGACACCCATAAATATCTATAGGACACACATCAAATATCTCCAAGACACAGATCAAATATATGCAGCACACCGGTCATATATCTCCTAGACACCGATCAAATATATTTGGACACCAATCAAATATCTCTAGGACACCGATCAAACATCTCCAGGACACCGATCAAGTATGTCCATGAAAAAGATCAAATATTTCCAGCACACCGTTGAAATATCTCCAGGACACCGTTCAAATATCTCCAGAACACGGATCATATATCTCCAGGACGCCGACCAAATATCTTCAGGACACCGATCAAATATCCTCATTACACATATCAAATATCATCAGGACACATCAAATATCTCCGAAACCTATGAAATATCTCATAGAAACGAATGAAATATCTCATGGTAACCTAAGAAATATCTCAAAGAAACCTAAGCACTATCTCAAGGAAACGTATTCAATATCCCAAAGAATCGTATGAAATATCTTAAGGAAAACTATGAAATATCTCTAGTAAACCTATTAAATATCACTAAGGAACCTATGAAATATCCCAAGGAATCATATGAAATATCTCAAGGAAAACCATCATATATGTCAAGTACTCATCATATATCTCAAGGACTCATCAAATATCTCCAGGAAACTAATCATATATGTCAAGGAAACTCACCATATATGTCAAGGAAACTCATAATATATGTCAAGGAAACTCATCATATATGTTAAGGAAACACATAATATATATCAAGGAAACCCATCAAATATCTCCAGGACACCCATGAAAAATCTCCAGGACACAAATCAAATAGCTCCAGGATACCGATCAAATATTTCTAGGTCACCGATCAAATATCTCCAGGACACCGTATAAATAACTCCACGAGAGCCATCAAATATCTCCAGGACTGCCATCAAATATCTCCAGGACACCCACGATATATCTCCATGACACTCATCAAAAATCTCCAGGACACCCATCAAATATCTCCAGGACACCCATCAAATATCTCCAGGACACCCATCAAATATCTCTGGGACACCCATCAAATATTTTCGGGACACCCATAGATATCTATAGGACACACATCAAATATCTCCAAGACACCGGTCAAATATATGCAGGACACCGATCATATATTTCCTAGAAACCGATCAAATATCTCCTGGACACCAATCAAAAATCTCTAGGACACCGATCAAACATAACAAGTACACCGATCAAATATCTCCATGATACCGATCAAATATTTCCAGGACAATGTTGAAATATCTGCAGGACACCTTTCAAATATCTCCAGGACAACGATCAAATATCTCCAGGACCCCGATCAAATATCTCCAGGACACCGATCAAATATCTCCAGGACATCGATCAAGTACCTTCAGGACACATATCAAATATCTTGAGGACACATATCAAATATCTCAGAAACCTATTAAATATCTCATAGAAACCTATGAAATATCTCATAGAAACCTATGAAGTATCTAATAGAAACTTAAGCAATATCTCAAGGAAACCCATTAAATATCTCAAGGAAACCTATTAAATATCTCAAGGAGACGTATGAATTATCTCAAGGAAAAATATGAAATTTCTCTAGTAAACCTATTAAATATCTCTAGGAAACCTATGAAATATCCCAAGGAATGGTGTGAAATATCTCAAGGAAAACCATCATATATGTCAAGTACTCATCATATATATATAAAGGACTCATAAAATATCTCCAGGAAACTAATCGTATATGTCAAGGAAACTCAATATATATGTCAAGGAAACTCATTATATATGTCAAGGAAACTCATCATATATGTTAAGGAAACACATCTTATATATCAAGGAAACCCACTAAATATCTCCAGGACACCCATCATATATATCAAGGACACCCATAAATATTTCCAGGAAAACCATAAAATATCTCCAAGGTACCCATCAAATATCTCCAGGACACCCATCAAATATCTACAGTACACCAATCAAATACCTCTGGGACACCAATCAAATATCTTCGGGACACCCATCAAATATCTCCAGCACACCCATCAAATATCTCAAGGACACAGTTCAAATATCTCCAGGATACCGATCAAATGTCTCCAGGACACCCATCATATGTATCAAGGACACCCATCAAATATTTTAAGGAAACCCATCAAATATCTCCAAGGTACCCATCAGATATCTGCGGGACGCCCACCAAATATTTCCAGGACAACGATCAAACATCTCCAGGACACCGATCAAATATCTCCAGGACACCGATCAAATATCTTCAGCACACATATCAAATATCTCAGAAACCTATTAAATATCTCATAGAAACCTATGAAATATCTCATAGAAACCTATGAAGTATCTAATAGAAACTTAAGCAATATCTCAAGGAGACCCATTTAATATCTCAAGGAAACCTATTAAATATCTCAAGGAAACCGTTCAAATATCTCTAGGACACCGATCAAATATCTCCAGGACACCCATCAAATATCTCCAGGACACAAATCAAATAGCTGCAGGAAACCGATCAAATATCTTCAGGACACCGAATAAATATCTCCAGGACACCGCTCATATATTTCCAGGAAATCATCATATATCTCCTGGACACCCATCAAATATCTCCAAGACACCCACCAATTATCTCCAGGACACCGATCAA
>JAGDQP010075061.1:0-10204 GCA_022664845.1 Lepisma saccharinum | reverse complement strand
CATCGAGACGACTAAGGTGGGCAGGGCATGTAGCTCGGATGGGGGAAAAACGAAGGTTATATTCTATCCTGGTTGGAAGGCCCGATGGAAAGAGGCCATTGGGAAGACCGAGACGTCGTTTTGAGGACAATATTAGAAGAGATCTTGGAGAAGTAGGTGTTCGTGATGAAAACTGGCTTGATACTGCCCAGGATAGAATCCAATGGCAAACGTTTGTTACTGTGGCGATGAACTTGCGAGTTCCATAAGCCATAGAGTTAGTTAGTTAGTAGAAGTTATTGACAAACTCAAACAAAATACGACTTACGTACCTGCTAGTTTCTTTGATGTAATTTTCGAGTACGTAGTCGGAGAAGTGAAGACCTTCATTGCCCGGTGCCACTGATATCAAATCTGCAAACGCATCGGGTACTTTCATTGGATGCAGATATGAAAGACCGAAAACAAACTTTAACCACATCCCTGTAAAATACAATAAAAAAAACGTCAATTATACTGTTTCGGTAATGTATGACTTCTAATTTAATTTATATTCTAGTGATAATAATAATAATGACAATGTATAATAGGTGTGATCTGTTATCTGGTACTGGAAGCAGTGACGTTGCAAGGAAATCGGTTTTAATTTTGTAATGAGTTTATCGATTTCACTTTTCTTATTAATTATCTAACAAGCCAAAAATTTGAAGTGAAATCACGTACGACACGTACCTAATTCAGACTGCCGATTCAAGTAATCTCGATGTAAGTGTTTGTTGCCCTGGATCTTTCTCCAGCAAGATTGTCCCAAATGGAATCGATACCCAATGATATCACATCCTGGAAATATTTCCCTGATAGCTTCGTGAGCTGCATTTCCGAAGTCTAAATGAATCAATCTCAAATTTATTCCAGCTTCTAAACTTCTTATCATTTCCCACAATGTTTTATAAGTTTGCTTATTCTTCCCCGGCAAAAACGCATAGCATAGAGGAAAATAAAATCCACTTTTGTATGCGTGCAACAGATGAAAATGACAAGGAGCATAACTAAAGGTACCGTCAGCGTAAACCTCAACATCACTTGTCTCACACATCAGTCTGAAACTCTAAATGGAAACTGTTGTTACTACATTTGCGTTGTAATGTTATTAACACAAATACTACATTTTACATCTGACAACATTGCTTTATTTTTTGTGCGCAATGCTGTAAATTAGGACATTTGTCAACCGCTTCTCATTTAAAACTGATAAAACCGGGAAGTGTGCGCAATTACATTGTAAGTCATATATTAAATCCTTTCACAACCTAATGTTTTTCTCCCTTTTTTTGGTCTCACCGATTTTAAAACTTAAGCCTGACTTAGTTACGAGTGTTGTTATTCCTGGACCCTGAGAAAGAACACAGTCGAGGTAAATAAAATAATACAAGTTGCCGGCTCAGGCTTGAAACTAGGTACTATCCCGGTTTTACCTGGTAAAACTGAAAAACAAAATGATTGCAAATTCAGTCAGGATGACTATATGCTCCTATAAGCTCGTACTAACCGTGCAATAAATTTACATGCTCACGTGACATGCCACTAAATTATTGAAATTCGAGTAAATTATTTAGAAAAATCTTGTACTCACATAGCAAAAAATATATACAAGGTGATGGAATAATATAAACAAGGTCTAACTCAGATCTACTATCATTTTTATGTAGCACAGAAATATTCAATTGATGTTTTGTAATTTAATATGTGCACTTGAAATATCTTCTTGTATCTTCTCTTTAAACTTCGATCTCTTCCGGGGTTCCCCCTGGCTACCGCTTTGGCTATATGCTTCGGAAAGCGTGGGCAAATGAACTTTAGAGCTTCATAAGGTGAGATAAAATTGATTGTGTGTGCGGTAACAACACTATGGCTTACAACCGTCCCGATTTGGAACTTCATATTTCCAATACCACTAACAGAAGAGTTGAAACGTACTCTATTCAAAAATGCATTTTCCAGCGTTGTGCAAAGGGTGCACAAAAATTTCTGAACATTATACAAACAATGTTGCATAGATAATCTCATACTTTCTTTGATTCCGAACAGTTTCATGCTTCTTAGAGATTTTAAACTGATTGGCACTTTCTTATATAGTAAGCCTACATATTATCTTAGATATATATACATACATTATGGATTTACATGTGTTATAACTGCAAGGCATTGAATATGTAGCATTAAGGATATATTATAAATATATTATCTTGCTTACGGTTGCATCCCCAGTACCACATCGATATCGCCCAATATCAATAACGCATGTCGTTATCCAATATCGACCAATATTGAATGGCAAAAAAAATTGCCGTTATTTTAGATATCGAAGGTAGATACCGAACGGCATTGTACATCGATATTGATCGCTATATAAAAAAACACCAACGTTTACAGAAATATATTTACTGGTTTAGTAAATGGAATTAGGATTAGTTTTAGAGACACGCGATCTGGGTTATATCGTGTCTATTATATCGCGTTGTATTATCTCGTCTTCATGCATAGTTAGAAAATTTTTGCACTTGTCTGCGGCTGGATTCGAAACTTTCTGATTTATTTTTCGACGTTTCAACCACTACGCTATGAAGCCATCCTTCGTTTGTGCACTTGATCATTTCAGACACGGAATGTGGTGGGTGACATAATCAGTATTTTCATTACAGAATGACCTTTAAACAGGATGCATGTGAAAGTTTTATACGAAACACGTGTTACTTTTTTCCATTACATAGAATTTCTCGAACATACACGACGCTCTTCGGAACGATATCGACCTATGTAGATTGATATTGCGTAATGACATCTTTATATAATAATATTTCTCTATTGCACGTGTTGTTGTTGAAGTACATGTTTCTTAAATTTCATGAACAGCTTGCTTGCTTGTCTTGTGTATCATTGACCACTCATATAGAGCACGTCATTTATGAATTTAGTACAATATATAGTCGTGTTACAATAGAACTGTATCGAACTTACAATACTAGGTCAAGAATTACATAGTCAATAAGACTGTAATGAATCATGTTTTTTTTTTTTAATATAGAAACTAGTTCTAAATACATCTATAGTTATATTTTGGGTAGACCTCTAAACTTCATATGTTATTCATTCAAAGATTACGTTCATTAATTTCAAGCCCTATTTCGTACAGTCAAGAGACTTCACATGTTGTTCTGTTAGAGATTACATTCAATAAGTAACAATGAAAATAGTACTTTTATACAAGTAGTAACTGTGAATTCAGTTTAGTTTTGTGAATAGCATTTTACAAAAGTCAAAGAGTAACAAGATTAAAAAATATAAAGTGAAATTAAAAAGTGAACGATGAAAAATAAAACATCATTTTCAATATAACAAAACAAGAAAAAACAAAAATGAATTTACATTTCAGAGATGAAGGAAAAGATCGGAAATTAGAACTGATAATTCAAGTTCGTTTTACTTCTTTCAAGTTTTTTTTTTTTTTTTTTTTTTTTTTTTAGAATTTACATATTATTCGCACGTTAAATAGTCATAACATTTTCCTTATCTTTAAAAAATATATATATATTAGGTATACAATTTGTTGATATAATATGTTTTCGAGGGAAATTAATTTTGGAATTGGCAATCGATAAAGAGCCTTTACAAGTGACCTTCATGAACAGCAGCATTGAATGTCAAAATATCGTACCACGCCTATGGGCACATTCAACGGACTAAAGTGGCACTAAGCGCTGAGAGAGATTTTAATCGTATTGGTTGCTACCTAGAGGCAAACCAATAAGATTCAAGTGCTCTCTCAGCGCTTAGTGCTACCTTAGTCCGTTGAATGCGCCCAATGTCAATCGATTCGATTATTCAGAACGGTTAACCATAATCGATACTGGACCAGTATTGGCCCAATGTTTTCGTGCTGCTGGTGGTAAGGGCTGTTTTTCATGAAAGCTTGCGTTGCTTGCTTTGCGTGCGATTTGGGTGAATAGCCAATTGAAACACACTTACCTTACAATACAACACGCGTTTCAATTAGCTACTCACTCAAATCGCACGCAAAGCAAGTAACGCGAGCTTTCACGTAAAGCAGCCCTAATAAAAAAAATAGAATCAAATGAATTAGCGAAGGTGTATGGATGTTTTTTACATGAGTATAGAAATGTATACATGAATGTTGCAAATATAAAACTGATTGTATTCACGATACACTATGACTTAAGATAACCCAATTTTGGGAAGTTCCTTCTCGTTATCAGTTCTGAACTAAACTGTTAATAAAAAACAAGAAAGAAAACTGCAAGATGTAAAGGACATTCTGTTAGGGCTCATTTTCGTGAAAGCTTGCGTTGCTTGCGATTTGGAGGATTAGCCAATTAAAACACGTGTTGTAGTTTTATTACGTGGTGTAACACGTGTTTCAATTCACTATTCACCAAAATCGTAAGCAACGCAAGCGTGTTTGAAAATCAGCCTTTGAACGAATAAAGACTGAAAGGATTAAAGGACCTTCAGTGGACTGGACTTGAAGCCAAGATACAGTCTGTAAAAGGGCCATAATAACTAACTAGATAAGTAAATAAATAAAAACAGGCTAAGTAATTGTTTTATTAAGGACACAACCAAAGCGCCCTTTGCTCGATTAAACATGTTCACCCTTTTGCGTGATGAGAAGTAAACTGAATATAAACAGGATTTCCTTCCATTGCCTGCTTTAGACAACTTCCTGCATTGTCTACAACAAGCAAGAGAATGAGAATCTTGATAAGATGTGCGATTACTAGATAAGAAGAATTCAATCAATGGAAACGCAGATCGAATTGACCCTGCAAATAGATATTTTCTACGAATTTTGAATTAAAATGTAAAATTTTTATTTTAGATTGACCTTTAAGATCAAGAGAGTGGACATTCACCTAAATTTTACATTTGTAACGTCCTTTCATTCTTCTACTTCTGGTCGTTTCATACAAACAATTTTCTTTTGTGGTAACTTGTAAATCAAATATACTATATTGTGTTGTCTGACCCAAAGGTCTCTCAGGGCATGGCGATCAGCTAGAGGTTTGTTATTTAACATTCCTTTTATGGGACACATGAAGATAACATAAAAAAGCCGATACCTATAGTTTAAAAGTGTTTCTTACGTTTACTATGTCCTAATCGGGGTATGAATTCAGAACTTCTTGATTAGACAGGCGCGAATATACTCTAAAAAGATATATTAATATTACGGATATTAACGTATACTTAACGATAAAATGTGGTTATTTTGGAACCAATACTTTTTATAGTTACATATTACATTTACAAAGCATGTATTGTTAAGAGTTCTTCTTTGTTAATTTAACAATACTTATTGTTTGTTCTCATCCGCTTACCATAAGCTAGCTAACAATACTTGATTGTTAATCAATCGTCAGTATTGTTGAATTTACAAATAATTAACCCAAAATGTAGTAGCTTCATCTATTGGTTTTGTTCGTTATTCAATAGTGTGTGTAGTAATAACATTTTGGAGTGATAATACTATAACAATAAAAAACTTCACGCTGGAATACTGGAGTCTCCGCCTCCATAGCGTACCCAGTGAGCGCGCTTGAAATAGAAATTTCAGCTTCTAAAGGGGTAAAGTGTTATGTGCAACGTTCTCCTATTAGGGCTCATTTTCAAGCCCGCTTGCGTTACTTGTGATTAGGGTGAGTAACCAATTGAAAAATGTGGTGTTTCGTGGTGTAGTTTTATTACGTGTTGTAACACATGTTTAAATTGACTATTCACCCAAATTGCATGCAACGCAAGCGGGCTTGAAAATGAGCCCTTACACTTAATAAAGACTCATACTAATATTTATGTACAATTCTTTACAAAATCCTTTAAGCAACTTCTTTTAAACGTATGTCACTATATAAAAACAATAATCCTACGTCTAATTTGGCAAAGTATAACTCGACTGTTTAAAATCAATGAACTTCCAATATCTAAGTTTTTTAAAAGTGCTGCCATCTGTTGACCCCAAATAAAAACAGAAAAGAAAAAAATACATAACGTAACATGCGTAAATAACTTCACACATTCAAATAATATGAATGTTGCTATATTGATCATCATCAAGGACCCATTATAAATGCCAAGGTTGGTGCGTTTCCAGTAACTTTCCAGTAACTTCCAGTAACTACCTAATTTCCTTTCTCAATCCCACAACAATAAGTATAGTAAACGTGTACGCATGCGCAAGAAATTATCTCAATATGGTTCAATCAACAATAATTTATTGTATCTGAAGCTTGAAAGTGAATATTGTTATTAATATGGTTAAAACTGTTGAAAATTTAACAATATTCAATTAAATATACTTAATCAACGTCTTTTAACTATGCTGAAACGTCACATATATCTTACATGTAACGATATATTTCGTTAAAGCAACGATAATTCTTGTAAAAATGATTATTACCAATATCAGCATTGTCTCTGGTACCACAGAAGAGAGTGATTTTCGTCACAGACATACAAGATTTTGAAACATAGTAAATTTGATCCTGAGATCCTATACCGTATCTTAAACAAAAAAAGGAACATCATGGAATGTTGTATTCTATATTGGATTTTAAGCAAATATGAGATAGAAAATCCAATTTGGGTTACATTTAATGTCATGTTGAAACAAAATTTAAAATTTTCTGTAAATTCATTTTGATCTTCTTTCAACGTATGCTGTGTAGACTTACCTATTTTTCGTACGATACTACTATTGTGGTGATTAATATTAATGTATTATGCGAAGCCATCTGTAATTGACACTTTTAGGTTCTTTTCAGCATTACTAATCCTCAGTAGCACACACACTTACGTTAAAAATATGTGGATTAAACGTTAGTACCGAAACGTTATTTTAACGTTGTAAATGTACCAAAACGTTCGCCTGTTCAACGGTTTCTGCGACGTTGAATAATGGTTGAGAAGAAACTAATTGAAATCAAGAAGCAGCTTCAGTTGGCCAAAAACAGCATGGTTGCTGTCTACTGGTATACACATTTAGTTGCATTTTCTCCGTTCCTTTCATCATGATATACAGTATTAACTTTCCAACAGTAAATAATTCAATTGTCTGCTGCAGGATTCGAAGCTGGAACGTTCCGTACTCGTCGTTGGTAGCTCGACATGTTATCCCTGAACAACGGGGTCAGTTTGAGATTCACTACTCTTTTACGGTATCTATAAAGGAAGGCAATCTAGAGAGCGCTACAAATCCAGACGCGTCGTTTTACCATCGTGTGAGAATACCAGTGGCGGCTCGTGGTCTGGACTTTAGGCAGTGCACAAAATGTTACCACATTTTCTTATTCTTATTATTATTATTATTGAATAACAATAACAACACGCTCTAGGAAACACAAAAAAAAAAAAACACCAGGATGTAGGGACTTACAGAAAATATATTAAAATACTATTTTTGAAATGTTATGGACTACTCATGACGCAAAATTTAAGTAAACAAAATAGAAGCAACATTTTATGTTTCAAACAGAACAAAATCGAAGGCGCAGAAATTATTTTTCTTGAAACTTAAGTGATTCAAGAGAATTTCAGTATTCTCTATCGGAAAAAATGTTGTAGTTTGAAATATTCTGAAACCAACAAAGAATTTCTTTGATCTCGTTGAGATTTGATAGGGCATCCTTAATGGAAATTAATAACATTAAATAACTGGTTGATTATCTACTTTGTAGAATAGCAAAAAATAAAGCATTTCCAGCTTCAGTAATCTTGTGGTTACGCTCACGGACTTTAGATCGGCGTTGGAGAGGCAGACGGGTTCGATTCCTTCTGCCACCGTACTGACTGGCATTTTCCAGGGTTTGTTTAAGCGCCACTAGGCGAATGGGCAAAAATCTTGGTTGCTATTTTCTTCCCTCTCACTGAAAGAATGGTCGCTAAAAGACATCATTTCACAGACATGTGACATGTTTATGCTATAGATGACTGTCTGGTCCATAAATTTAAGTTTTAAAAAGAGAGGAACATAGAGAATTTTTGGGAACATCTTAAAATTATCGAAAAATAAAGAATGAAAGCGGAATATTAATAGTATGTTTCATCTATTGAGCAATACCTTCTGACGAGGAGGGGGAAAATCAATTATGTTCATTCTTATAATCATGTCAGAAGCAATTACGGGAATTACAATTGTTCATGATTTTCGCCAGATGAAAAGGTTCATACGCACGAGTCGTACATCACTATGTGTTATGTTCCAACCTATTAAACCCGTGGTTCAACGTGGGATCGTACCCTGGACCACATCGTTCCGAGGCATCCATCAGTCAAGAAGGGGAATACTGTGATGACCACTTGAATTAAGCCTATGAACAATCATTGACAAATTATTATTTTTCTTGTGGCAAACTCGAGTCTTAAGATGCTGCACATGCGTATAAGTAAAAGTTTCCGTGAAACCGGTCCCTATTTCTCGTGGTCCGTGTCTGGTGCTATTACACTGAATTGAATTCATTTATGATCTGTAGCTATATATGGTTTAGGGCTGGGTAGAGCAGTAGAGTAGGAAAAAGGATGCTAGAAAGGGTCGACCACTCCAGATCCTAAGTTGAAGATACCATCATGGTATTTGGCTGGTGTGACATGAAAAACTCTTAAAAAACCTCAGCCAAGACGGTCGGGTGCTGGATCAAAGAGTAAAGCGAAGTTATCAACTAATTTACGGCTACTCGGTCAGTGCTTTTACGTGTTTTGTTTAACTTTTCTTCATTTTTCTGGTTTTAGAAACGATGTAAACTTGAAAACTATATAAACTAGAGTTCTCATGATTTTCTAACTGAGTTTCTTTTACTTAATCAGAATTACGTACTACTTGAACATGCACCGGATTGGGCTGAGAGAATTTGGATGATCTTTACTCAGAATAGCCGTCAGGTTGATTTAAAGTATCGGGTATGTTTCAGAACAACAAAAGCGAAAGAATCAAGAATTAGTATTGTAATGGGATATGGATAAATAGGTCAGTGAGTTAAGCACACAAGTAAATAAACATTACATAAAGCTGACCAAGCATCCATAGAAAGCAGACGACAACAACCTCCAAGCGGCAAGTGTTGGAAGTTCTGAAGATACGCCCACAAATGAGGGTATAAAAAGGCCATTCAATCACCTTTGAAGGCATCACTTCTTCGATCCGAAAAGTGGTCACCTCTACCTGACTTGCACTGAAGTTAGGACTCTCACCTTACCTCCAACTTAGGTTGGTATACCTTTACCTGCTAATTCGCACTGGAGTTAGTGTCCCGTCTAGGAATATCTTCCTTTCCTAAACCTAAGTAAATCATTACAAGAGGTGATCCACTATAGTAGTAATTACAGAGCCCATGTTCGGGACGGTCAGATTATTATCTGTACAACAAATTGTAAATATCTAATATATAGGAACTTTATAATAAACTGGTGTCGGTAAAACGTATATAAGCATTGCTCTATTTATTCGTCAAATAACCATTCTATTTAACGATCTACGGTCATAAGGTCTCTACCATGATTTCATATCGTATATGTTAAGATAGTGCTACCACGTCATATACGATCCCAACACTACCTATATTTCCACAAACAACAGGGTGTTACTGAAAGATCATTACGTGGTGGTAGACGCTCGGGTCTACAAAATAATTACAAGTTATATCACAACATAACATAGTGAAAATACTCCAGTTATAAAAGTGATTTTTTTTATATAGAGCAAAATATAAAACCGACAAACCAGAAAATATTTCGGAGAATAAACGATAAAGTGTTCAACAGTGTTCCAGTGACAGTTATAAGTGACAAACAACCAACATTTCTTGTGAAAAGTGAACAATTGGATAAACCCACCCAACTCAACTTATTGGATATACCCCACGAAAAGAAGAAAACCCACCCAACTCAACTTATTGGATATACCCCACGAAAAGAAGAAAACCCACCCAACTCAACTTATTGGATATACCCCACGAAAAGAAGAAAACCCACCCCTGGAAAACTTAATTGGATTTACCCACCCTGAAGAAAGAAGATTGCAGCCCACGAGGAAGATTGGATTTTTCGCCAACAAACAGCAGCTGGACAGAACCAAGGACAGATCCAAAGGTATGTTTCTTTAAATTGTATTAGGTATCGATCGTTTTCTTTCCACATAAAGCAGAGTAAAACAAAATAT
>JAGDQP010075060.1:0-10204 GCA_022664845.1 Lepisma saccharinum | reverse complement strand
GGGTCTCTTAACTGCAATTATTTGCTTTTTCCCTATCATGAGCTGCTGTTTGGTTTTCTTCAGGCTCTTGTTTTCCTCGATTGCATTTCTTACAAGATTTTCGTTATATTTTCGTACATCCTCTCTTATTTTCTTCCTTACGGTTTTATGTAGTTCTATGTACTCAATCCTCTTTATGTAATTTTCCTCTTGTTTCATTTCCTTTCTTCATCAAATGTATAGTTTCTTCTGAGATTTTGCTCCCTTTTTTCTTTCTGGCGCCTGCTCTCTTATTATCTCAGTCAGTATTTTATTTCTGCTATCGCTGTCTTCATCCTGTAACTCTTCCAAAGCGCTGAATGTGTTGCTTAGTTCTATCTCGAATGTCTGTGTGTTTCCCTAGATTTTCCAGATCTAAAACTAGCGTCTCACCATCCTATGATCACTCGAGACTTTGAAACTGTTCAGAACAGTCATAACTTGCAGAATTGTCCTGTTATTCGATAGAACGTAGTATATTTCGTTTTTGGTCCGATTTGGGTCTTTCGATGTCCACTTCCTCTGGGGCGGTTTCTTGAAAAATGTATTGGAAATGAACAGTCTGTTGGCTTCTAAGAATTCCACTAACTTCTCTCCTCTCTTGTTTCTTTTGCCAAATCCAAAGTTTTCCACTTTCGCGTCACTGCTCTGCTTGGTTCCTACTTTTGCATTAAAGTATCCCATTACAATTTTGTAATGCGACTTGCTACTATCCAAAATGTTCTGTATCTCCTCGTATAGGTCTTTGACTTGCTCCTCCGGGTGTGTGGTTGTTGGAGCATACACTTGTATAATTTCCATACTGTATCTGTTGTTTATCTTTATTACTACCCCTGCGATTCTATTTGAAATATATATATATATATATGGTCGGGAAACCGGAGCAGGACCGGCAAACCGGGACTACCGCCCCAAAAAGGCTTCTGTCACTAACTGGGAGAAGACTACTTAAATGCTCTCACAATAACAATGGTGTCATTCGGGTCATTCCTGTTAATTTTTGTACCGGGTCGCAGCGTCACCTATGTCGGAGTCAGGCTGGGTTACAGGGTCACCATAGTTGATCCTATTTCAGCTCTGAGGCGATGTGTTGGCCCCATTTTTACCTCCAAAGATTGTGTTATTGCTGTCGTTACTTTTCAACTTAGAGGAATGTTGTAGAATGATTATTAAAAATTAATATAGACGGTCAACAACTTTGATCTTGTGGGAAATAGGAGGAAGAGCGATACCTATTGGATCAAAGCTGCTCTCTCTACACCCTGACATTGGTTTTCTGCTGTGAACACTTGGTGTCGCCACGTACCAGCTGCATATCTTTCCGTATAGGTTCCAACCATCTTTGAACACGAGGTTGAATATTGGAATAGTACCTGGCATGAGGGTGTGAGAATCCTGGCATTTCTAACATACTGTAACTTACCGACTGCAGGAACTATAGAACATGTATAAACATTGTGCTTTTCGACATTTCAAATATCAGCAGATCGATTCTTGATCGTACCAATACAAGAAATGCATGGGACGATTTGGTTAATAAATATTGCAGTTTGAATGCGTTTATTCTTGTTTTCAGTAATATTTCCTTTCTGCTTTATTTTTCAAGGTTCCTTGCGTCTAAAGGGGGTTGTAAACCTGCAAAGCCGAAAGGATTCAAAAGAGAGAAAGAAGTATCAAGCAAATGCGAACTGAAGGGAGCGTGCATAGATGATTGCGCAGCCAGCAAATATTGCGCGAAAGTCGCACAAGTAAAGGAGACTAAATGTAAGGATACACTTGAGGACCAGTGCAAAGGTAAAAAAGGCTGTACGGGCGGTAGTAAGGGTAAAAACGTTGAGGCTTGTAGACCAATATACAAAACACCAGAGGAAGACCCTGCTGGACTGAGAAAAAAGACGCCTGGTCCAGACTGTGGTGGTGATGCTTGTAAGAAGGCATCAGGTATATCCATTGGCGGATTTCGATGTATTTCCAATTTCACAGTGATTCGAAAAGCATCCAGCAGGTGTTGGCCGGGAAGCGAAAAAAGAGGATGCAAGAAACGTGCTCCAATTAGAAGTGGACCAAAATGCGGTCCTGTGAAGAAAAGGAAGAACGCTTTTGGTGAAGAAAAAGATGAAAAGAAATGTGGTGAGCCAGAAAACAAGAGCAAGTGTGCTAAAGGAGGAAGCAAGACCAAGCCCACCTGTGGTGGAGGAAGCAAGGGAAAGGCCACCTGTGGTGGAGGAGGAAGCAAGAAAAAGAGTAGCAGCAAGTCCTAACACGTTTTGGATAACAACCAGGTAAGAAAATATATCTCATGCACTGACTTATTGCTGTATTGTTACAGCCATAAGATTTACTTACTTTAATCTTTGGTTAAATATATAGAAACCACGCAATAACAAGTCTTGTGTACAAGTGTTTAATATTAAGAGAAAACAAGATACGAGTGCTTCCTATTCCTCTGCTTGATGTTTATTTGTTTTTCAATAATGCCAATCAGTCAGTTTTCAACGAAATTCATTCTCTTCGAGTCTTACAACTCAAATTGTACCTGAAATTGTTGTAGATTCCCTTGTACATAATATGTATATTCCCTTGTACATAATGTGTAGGTTCCCTTGTACATAATATATATCTAACAACATTGTCCAACATGGCCGCCACAGGTACCGAATTTCTTAAAATACAGCTGTGATATAACAGCATCAAAATATTGATGATTTTACGGGCGTTTATCTATAATTTCTTTCCTGGGGACCTGGCCTTTCCCGAGTAGCAAACTAACGCCGAAAAGTCCCGCTACGTAATTTTAACGTTGCATAATTATGTAGCTAAATGTCCGCCTGTTCACCGGTTTATTCTACGCTTAGAATCAACGTAGTCTTCATGGTTAAGAAGTAAACGTATTTTGGAAACGTTTTTTAACGTTGTATCAAAACCAACTTTTTCATTTGGCCAAAAGCGAGCATTAAACATCTTGACGTAGAGTTACTGACCAAAGTTGCTGTTTTTGTCCATTTCTTTGACACTGATATATTAACTTTATTTGCAAATGTTCCATCTGTCTACAGTGGGGTTCGAAGCTGGAAATTTCCGCACTCGTCGTTTGTATCTTCTCACTCTAACCACTTAGCTGCGAAGGATCTTCATAGTAACTAACATTTTACTATTTCTTCTATGTTACGAAGACTTTATCTGAAGCAAAAGGCTGAAATTCGGTACTAGGACTGCTGATTGTATCTTGTATTACAGCTGCTTCGTTGATTTTTCTCTCCCATCCCGGCCCATCAGATAATTGACAACATTGCTAAAAGATGGCAGTGCAGTAAGATGTCATTACTTTCGGGGTTAGGGTATGCGTTGGTAAATTTGCGGGACTAACAATCGGGGCACAAGCTGCACGTCGTCATGATTCCACCCAGTTGGACATGCGCCTCTGAAACCAACGATGGCCTAATTGGAATAATCCCTCCACGTCGGCTTCTACATTGAATCCATCCATTGGGTTGACGTCTTTTTCTGCTTAAATGACGACTTGGTTGGGCACCAGCTTCGAGTCACTTCTTTGACAGGAGCCGACACAAATGTAGACGTCGGTTCACCAGTATATGGACGCCTTCTGCTCATGGGGAAGATTAAACCTTGTCTTCATCGTCAAGATGTGGACGATGAAAACAATATTTTTGACACACAATTTTTGTTGACGTTTCCCTTCTACGGTTCGTCCGTTCCGATCAGGGTTCTGATGGGCTGGTAGCCTTCGATCCATGGATTTTAAGGTAATTTCTCCAAACCTTACTCGAGGCCAGTCTGAACGACAATAATTTCAGGTGATCGTTGAATCCACTCTGGCGTCAAGACTTTCAGAGTGGCCACTGCTACAATATCGTCTCTTTGGATATAACATCTTTGTTGGATGGTTGTAAATCGATCCTGACTGATCGGTGACTGGTCTTTTTATGGAAACTCACTGTGACGTATGTTTTTTCCCTGCATAGTCATTGTCATCTTTACATTCTTTCCTGTATTCTCGAATCAATCTACGTCACACATCTCATCAAATGGTGCAATCGATGCTTCTTAACGGACGGTAGGTATTGGCTTCACTATAAGACAATATGAACAGCTCTTTAAATACCGATATCTTTAAATATTTTGTTCTCTGTACCTCAATAACACTTTAAACTCCATATCTGTTTATTCCAGAGGGGACAGCAAGCTGTAGGTTACAGTTATCTTAATACCTTTAGCATTACTGAAAACGATGCATTACACATTTGTACTGCTAAACTACAAAGCCAAACCTTACCTACAAAGCGATCTTGTAAAATCTGTACAACATGAACAGATTTGAAGCAGAAACCTCTCTGCCGGTTGGCAATAAAAACGAAGAGTGAAGCAAGACAGCCAGGTCAACCACATCAGGAAGCTCCAAGCAAGCCAGCAGGAGCAAATCTGGTCTCTCTAGGCCAAACTATAGGTTGAGAGGTGGCCAGGAATAATTCTTTAGAACGCTGTGAAAGCTGCTATACAAACGGCACCTTGCCCAGCACTACGAGTGAGATCAGGAAAGGGATACGAGATAGTAGACACTTAAAATAAGGCTTCACAAAACTTACTTGTATTCGGTTGAGTTCAACAAAGCACCAGCCAATTAAGGAGTGGATCCAGGATTTTCGTGATGGGTGGTGGTGTAAGTCTGAGGAATAGACCACGGGCCTTTCGATATTTTCCCACTAAATATATTTTTAGTATACATTTAATATAATCCCTCTTCATATTGTTAAGAAACCGGAATTCCCAAAATTTGATATTAAAAGTTAAATTAGATTTGTTCGGATACAAATTGAAGCTCCCTCTGAGGTAAATTGTCGAACTAATGATATAAAAATATTATTTCCCTTGAGGAGGAGGCGCGCGCTTCCCCTCTCTGGATCTGCTACTGATCCCATTTCAAAGAAAACAACAGCTTTTCTGCGGAGTGCGAGATTAAGTATCAGCGTGGAGGTCGCCAACAACTACAAACAATATCAAAGTTGGAAGAAAAGGGGAATTCCATCTTGGAAGAGTGCAAAGCCCGCTCTTGTTCGGAAGCCACGAAGAAAGTGTCCAACAAGCGAAGATCGCTGCATTGGGCTTCTTGAAGAGGAAGCTGTATGCAAACAGAAAGACTCAAAACACGAAACTCATATTCCCAAAAGGAAAAGAACGCTCCAGAGGAAGAAACAAACACCGCCACCCCGACGCTTCATGAGGGACATCATAGAGAACCTATTGGAAATCTAAAAAGAAAACACACACGCACGCGGGAAGTAAAACTGCAACATAAAACAACCTATCCTTTGTAGGTCAAAAAAAGAAAGAAAATCTGGAAAGGGAAAAGCGAACGATAGCATATAATAAGTGAAAACTCTTTTACAACCAACTCCTACAAGTTACATATGAAAGGAAACAGGATAAGAAGCATGAATTCCTCATATATATAAAAAGAATTTGACTAGACACGAGACAGAAGTCTTACAAAGAACACTCGCCAGGTATCAGAGACAGATTTTGATGAAAATTCGTATGTAGGTGCTGTGCCTAGGTAAACCTTGAGAGACTAAATTATAGGTGCTGACGTCAACAAATAACGACAGGGAAACCCGAGTAAGATGGAACGTAGAGAGGAAGTAAATCGAATACAAAGTACGGAAAACGCATTTTCTTTTACATATATTGAAAGCAAATGGCTATTAATGGATACTGGACAGGAGACAATACATGCTGGAGGGTATGACGACAATGACCGTCATCTTAAAGCTGCCATCTTGACTATGCTTCAAATTTTTTTAGAAGTAACTGGGTCATGTGACATACTGGAATGTTCCAAGAAATTTAATGATGAAGTTAGTTTTGGCTTAACTCTAATCCTGGACGACAAAATGACACATGAAATTGACCTGAAGAATGTGTGAGCCGAATGATGTAAAAACATTTTTTGTTGAAGGAACAAAAACCAAACGACTACATAAGATGTACCGTTATGTTGGGAAATATGATCCTCGGTCCGCAACATGAAGTGCACTAACAGAAGATGAAGACCCAATTTCAAGAAGACCCAGGCTAGGTGAAAGTGACCTTCTCCAAGTGAATTTCGCGTGTCATTTTGTCGTACAGGATTAGAGTTATGCCAAAATTAACTTCGTCATTGGGTTTCTTGGGACATTTCAGGACAGATTGATATATTACATGAATCAATTACTATTAAAGAATTTTGAAGCATAGTCAAGAGGGCGGTCATTGTCGTCATGTATTGTCTCCTGTCCAGCATACATTAATAGCCATTTGCTTTCAATGTATGGAACAGTTTATAAAAGAAAAGGTGTTTTTCGTACTCTGTATTAGATTTACTTTCTACGTTCCATCTTTCTCGGGTTCCCCTGTTATTGTTTGTTGACGACAGCACCTATAATTTAGGCTCTGAAGGTTTACCTAGGCACTAAACCTACATAAGAATTTTCATCAATATCGGTCTCTGACACCTGGCGACTGTTTCTTGTTAGAGAAGGGACTTTCGTTCTGTCCCACTTCTAACAATAGGCCGAATACTTTGGCCCTCGTGAAGGTCGTGAAACATTTCAGGCAGAGCCTGGACAGAGGATACAATATGAGATAAACCAAATTTATCGAAATACAAAATGGCCATTTCAAAACCAAAGGGGAGTGATATTGAACCAGACATATCCCATCATTGTTTACGAGAACATACTGATCATCTAGAGAAGATGAAGCTCCATAAAACAAGCTAAAACTGCACAACAGAGACATGCAAAAAAAAAAAAACTAAAATCTAAAAAAAAAACATTATTATGAATGAAGCCCACGTACAAAATTAGGGGGACCAGTCATCCCAGAAAAAACAACCTGACTATGAAACCGAAGTGTTAACTGCAAGATAGAACCTCCTTCAGATAGGGAATGCAAAGAAGCGAATGGTTTAAACAACCTAAAAAAAAAATTGGAACCAGTCTGCCAGAGTCCAAAAAGAGAATAAAATGTAAATATTTTCCCAGTAGAATACTACCCAAAGTATTAGAACAAATTGAAGAAACTAACCCAGAATTTCTGGGAGGAAGTCAAGAGAGAATATGACAGAGAAAACTGGTGGGTGGGGATACTAATGACATATATAAGAGACCGAAGAACTTAAAAACAGTACCTATCACAACCAGCTTTCACACAAAATAATTGGCAATGCACATGTAACCAAGAAAGAATATGACATAGGTGACAGCGTGCCAAGTTATCTAAGCAAAAGAGTGAGAACTGGCACTGACAAACATAAAATCAGCTGTTTTAGGGCCAAAATCTGTGGGCATACCCAAAAGGTAAAAGACCAAGGGCAAAAACCAGATGATGAAAACCACTAAGTTTATGAATTGAAGGATGATATTACAGAACTCAGGCAAACTGGATAGAATCAAAGAAATTGAGAGAGTAATAGGGAATCTGAGTACCAGAAAGAATACCAGCGAAACCACAATTACTGTACTAAAGATTAGGCGACAGAAAGCTGGGACAAAATCGGGAGGATGACCGCAAAGTAAGATGTTACAAACCAATAGAAATAATTGAAAAATAAAATACATTTTAAGACCAATCAGTGAAACAAATGGATCTGAAACTAAAGTTTAAATCCATAAATCAAGAAACGGATATACTCTTACAGTAATCTACTATATAGAGTCCATACGAACCTATTTAGCGGAAGATATACACATACATACAGAAACAAATTAAGGCCTGTTTTTCTATATAGTAAACCGACATTTAACGGGAGGCGTACACATAATGTACACACATTCTGAACTATTCCCACAAATATGCAAATAGATTAAAAATAAAGGATCCTAGATAGTTAGCAATCACGGCAAGCTGCCAGCCGCACACAAAATGTGTATAAACATACAGGATACTTACAGTTGAGATTGATGCACTGCAGTCAACGATGAGATAACAGATGTAAGAGAAAACATTCTAAAACTGGTGAATCGGTCTCAGGTTCCAAGTCTCACCCAACATTCTAAATATGCAGTTGATGTAATTATCACTAATAAATAGAACTGGGCGCTACAAAGGCAGAGAATAGCACTTCCAAGGCACTGTTACAAAATAGCAGAGCTGTATTTCCAGAAATCGAGTATTTGTAGCGACCGCCATAGGTCTATCGAATAAAATCTGGAATTACCATATATACTAAGTTTCATGCTTGTATCACAAAATGCACGATTTTCTGGTTATACCACTCCACTATAAACAACAACAACAACGAAAGTGCCATTGTCGCCAAACAATTGAATATCAAGCAGCGGAAAAGAAGAGTAAACTTGAAATGTCATAAGTCGAAAGATAGAAGTATGTAGATTGTTAAGTAGTGCCAAAGTCATTAAGTGGCGAATGCCAAGACCTTCATCATTTGTAAGCTGTTATTTGTTGAGTCAGATTAAACACAGGGCAGTCTGATTACGGTAAGCAGACTTGAATTGTAGAAGTTCTTGATATTTCATAGCCGTAAGCAACGACGTCTCAGTAAAATTGTCTCTGCTAAGAGACAACCAATATAGATTGAAATTAATTCTATTTTCAATGCAGCAAGTGCCAGATGCATATCGAGGCAGGTTTTTTTTAGCACACATTGAAGTACAATATGTATGAGAGTGCCTCTGTTTAAACCATGACATCATACATCTCACATGAGGTCATGAACATGGTAACAGAATCCAGGAGGACCGGAAAAATATGTTTTAGAAAATATTTATATAATATATTCGGTCAATTTTCTTCTTGCGCGCTTTCGATATATTCAGTGAGATTGTAAAGTTCTTAAATCTGATGCTGGGAAGTAAATTTAGGTGTAACAATAGTGCAAGTAACTGATGAAGACCGTTATCAAATATAACAAGATATTTTCTTGATTTTAAGAAATTATTGCGTACTAGCCGCGTTCAACGGCCTCGCCCTCACTCTTTCTTAAAAGTTTAGCAGTACGTAGTAAACCTACTGATGGGACAGAAAGAATTAGATGTATACTTTTTTCTTCCGTCATGATTAGAATGCGAAAATATGTGTACATGCAAATTTTGTCCACTTGAGCGCAATTACTTTGGGAGATATATTGATTATATAAAAGTCAAATCCTGTCCGTGGAAAGTGATCAAAAAGTGGAAATATCCTTATGTTCTAAGATCGCTGAAAGAAATAGAAGGTAAATACAAGGTGTATGCATAAGTAGTTTCCGGTTTACCCAAGAGATGGCTCCAGCGAAAAGTACGCAGCGTATTCATTTGACACAAACGTCATATTGTTCGTCTGACATTAAACTACAAACACACACAAGTTGAGTCCGCCAAACACTAGCGTCTTTGTTTTATCGTTCAGTGATCATGTCGAAGTTTGTGCCTGAAAAAGAACATTTGCGGCACGCATTGCTTTTCTTATTTAATCAAAAGAAAAAGGCTGTTGAAAGTCATCGTGTGCTGGTAGAAACATATGGTGAACACGCTCCATCGATTAGAACATGTGAGACATGGTTTCGACAATTTAAAAGTGGTGATTTCAATGTGAAAGACAGTGCTGGCTCTGGTAGACCACAAAAGTGCGAAAACGAGCAATTGCAGGTGTTATTGGAGGATGAGCAAACTGAAACTCAAAAGCAATTGGCAAAAGCATTAAATGTGTCACAAGAAACAATCAGCAGACGTTTACGAGCAATGGGGAAGACCAATAAACTGGGTAAATGGGTCCCACACGATTTAAATGAACGTCAAATGGAAAATCGCAAAGTCACTTGTGAAATGCTGCTTCAACGCCACGAAAGAAAATCCTTTTTGTATCGAATTGTGACGGGTGACGAAAAATGGATTTATTTTGAAAACCTGAAGCGGAAAAAATCGTGGCTTTCACCTGGCGAAGCCAGTCCTTCAACAGCAAGGCCAAATCGCTTCGGCAAGAAGACGATGCTTTGTGTCTGGTGGGACCAGAGCGGTATTGTGTATTATGAACTCTTGAAGCCCGGCGAAACCGTTAATGCACAACGCTATCGCCAACAAATGGTTAATTTAAAACACGCATTGATCGAAAGACGACCGGAATGGGCCCGAAGACATGGCAAAGTGATCGTGTTACACGACAATGCGCCGTCTCACACAGCAAAACCAGT
>JAGDQP010075059.1:0-10204 GCA_022664845.1 Lepisma saccharinum | reverse complement strand
AATCTTAGTCCGTAATTTATTATTATTATTTATACTATTTACAGTATTTACACTATGTACAGTATTATTATTATTAGCATTAATATAAGTTAAAGAATTAAAGAACGGAGGGTTAAATTTTAATAGAAAATTTAAAGAACGCAATTGACCAAAAATTGTTGTGGGTTTATCATTGCACTTTGCCAAACTAAGTTATTTCACTACGGACAACTGTCATCCTATAAGTGTATTATTAATACTTGTTATGCAGTTTTGTCTTTCGCTCATAACACTAGTAAAAGTTGTGATATGATATTGTTTGCGTTATTCATACCATTGCAATTATTTGTAAAAGAAGAAAATGTGAAGTCTTATTATTACTATTAGAACAGAGGACTTTAACAGTTAGAAAATAAAGGCACATTTGGAAAATTGGCGTGAACTTATTACCAAGTGAAACACACTTGATAAAGTCAACGTACTGCAAGGAAGCTAAGGGAAATAAAGAGGTGGTGGGTGAGAAGGTGGACGAAGCAAATATGTCACACAAGGTTATCTTTGCATGAGATAGGCGGTTGCTTCATTTTGCTTGCGTACAACGAAGCAAAATTACTGTCACGAAGCAAAAGGAACAAAATGAAGATGTTGGAAATTTGTCCAATGATTATTTTATTTTAAAACTGGCGACTTAAAAATTTGATAGTGATTTACTTTCCCTAAAGTACAGAGTAGAAATTTTAGATAAAGTCGATACAATTGTAATTTAATTGTAATATAATATTGAGATTTAGAAATTGAATTGAATTGAATCCTTTTGTTTTATTTACTTTTTCTACAAAAATTGAAACCATTAGGAAGTTTCTCTCTCTCTCTCTTATCCTGTTATGCTTCGACAAGTTTGTTTTCCGAACAATATTTCTGCAACGCTATTAAAGAGTCCAGCATACCATTTTCGTTACTTTATACAGACTATTCTTTCTCCTTTATAAATTATATGTGAGAATTATTTAGAACCTAATTCTTTCTCATATACTTCCGTATCTCTCTTCTAAATAGTGTGAACAAACATGGCATATATTTTGACTACTGCTACTAATGTGTCGAGATCCCGAAATAAACTTCATGTTTCGACTTTTCAAATGTTAAATTATCTGAATCATTTTTAATTACTCATAAAAAGAGATAAAAGGAATAGTATTAATCATCCCATGCAATAACTCACTTTTTTAAATTAAGCAATAGAGAATAGAGTTCTTTTTTCTTTATCTAATTCAAACTGGATTACTCCAAACTTTAAAATAAAAAGTACAAATTACAAAAGTCAATAGACCTACGTTCTGTTGCAAATACTAAAACCAATTTAGTAATATTAATGATATTCTACAAGCAGAAATTACAAACTACAAGAACGAGCGTCAATTACAGTACTAACTAACTAACTACTCTATGGTTTAAGGAACTTGCAAGTTCATCGTCCCAGTAACAAACGTTCGTCATTGGATTCTATCCTGGGCAACATCAAGCCAGTTTTCAATCTTTCATCACAAACACCTACTTCTCGAAGATCTCTTCTAATATTGTCCTCCCAACGACGTCTCTGTCTTTCCAATGGTCTCCTTCGATCCGGCCTTCCAACCAGGATAGAATATAGTCTTTTATTTTCCCCCATTCGAGCTGCATGGCCTGCCCACTTTAGTTGTCGCGACTTCATTATTTTTACAACATCTGGTGAATTATACAGTCTGTGGAGTTCTTCAGTATGCAATCTCCTCCATTCTCCAGTCATCTCGTCCAGTTTCGGCCCGTATATCTTTCTCCAAACCTTATTTTCAAACACACATAATTAATGTTCATCTGCTAGGGTCGTACTTCAACTGTTCTGTATATCATCAATTTTAATTCCCTTGATATTAATCTCGAAGTTAAAAGTTTTTGGACTGAATAAAAACAAACGTTTCCCGATACTAAGCGACTTTTTATTTCTTCTGTGACCTCATTTTTAGTTGTCACGTATGATTCCAAGTATTTGAATTTCTTTACTTTCTCTATGACCTCATCCCTAATTCTTATGTTTTTATTTCCTTCATTCCTTGTGTTTCGGCTTGTTATAATGTATTTTGTTTTATCTGTGTTTACCTGTAGACCTATCTCATCCCACGCTTCTACTAAGACATCGGTGTTGCTTTGTAGTGCATCTATATCGTCCCCTATTAAATCTACATCATGAACGTATAGGAACAGTTAATTCAAACCATTCAATGATAGTCCATTTTTGTCCCCTTTAATTTTTTAAATCGCATATTCTAATGCGAATTTAAACGGTAGTGGTGAAAAGGCATGACCTTGTTTCAATCCCTTGCGAATCTTGAAACTGACATATTTTTACCTATCCGTATTCTTCTTATCGGGTCGTTGAGACACATCTTCACTAGTTGAACAAGTTTTTTCGGAATTCCAAATCGTATCAGGATACTGTATAACTTTTCCCTTCTGATAGAATCATATACTTTCTTAAAATCATAGAATAGCTGGTGAACCGTCCGATTGCATTCCCATTTCGCCTCCAAAATTTGTCTCAAGGCGAAATCTGGTCCAACGTGGATCTATTTCTTCTAAATACACATTGGCGATCTCCAATTATTTCATCTACGTATATACTTAGGCATGTTTACAGAATATTACTTAACATTTTGTAACAGGTTGGAAGTAACGAGATTCCGAGGTAATTATTACAGTCCGATTTATCGCCTTTCTTGTTGATCGGTACTACAAAGTAACAAAAAAGTTTTGCCGTTCGAGAACAGTGATAAACAAAGAGCAGTGCAGTGGACGGTACGTACCTTTAGGTTTCGAAGTAAGCTCCATCAGCATCTAACACCTTTTACCAGCGTAACTGCAGCTGCACAATATCCTGGTGATAAAAGTCGGCGATCTTCGAGGCAAAGAAGTCCGTGAGTGCGTTCCGCAGTTTTTCCTCATTGGCGAAGGATCTCTCACAGAGGTGGTTGTCGAGGGAATGAAACAGGTGGTAATCTGTTGGCGCAAGGTCCGGTGAATATGGTGCATGGCACAGTGTCTCCCATCCAAGTTGCTGAACAGTCTCCAGGGTCCTCTTTTCAACATGTGGCTCTGCATTTTTTTGAGGAACAACACACCCTTCCGATTCACCAATGCCGGATCCTTCTGCCGCAATGCCTTTGCAACTGCTGTGAGTAGAGGTCAGCAGTAATAGTCTGACCAGGTGGAAGGAGCTCGCAATACACTACTTGGCGACAAGTCCACCATACAGCGAGCATTACCTTTCGTGGGTTCAGAAGTGGTCTTGATGTGTGAGGAACAGAGTCACGCGACGACAAGCAATGTCTGGTACGTTTGGGAATGTCATAGAGGACCCACTTTCCATCACCAGTTAGCAAGCGATCAAATATGGGTGTGTTCAGGTGCCGAGTGAACAAGGAAAAACAGGCTGTTCCTTGTTGGCTGCCGACAATGTGTGGGATACACACTTGCTTAACCTGTATGACTTCCGTTCCACTGTTCCAGCGGAAACATGGAACCTTGCTGCAAGTTCATCACACGTTAAACCACTGTCCTCCTTGATGGCTGCTTTCAGGGCCTCGTCATCCAAAGTTGTAGCTAGGGATTACAATGTGAGCAGACTTCGGCTATCTTTGGAACAGTGCAACTTCGGGAAACCTCAACAATGCAATATACACAGTATTTTTTTGTTTTGCGAAGGGAACGGAGGAATGGAAGCAGCACAACTGAAGAATGCACTGGGTGGCACGGGGAGAAAGGGGGGAACATAATGTCCACGGAATTAGAATTATTCATAAAGGTATTGCGGTTAAATCATTGTTTACTGGAGGATTGATTTTTTATTTAATCGTTTGTTTTGTTTTTAAAATTTAAATAACTTGTGACACTGAAACAACTTCTAAGTCAGTTTTCTTCCACAAATACAATGGAACAGTGAACTTCAGGAATATTGTCCTAGAGAATGAGAAAGCTATTTTGTTTTCTGTTGGAAACGGAGCAAAGATTTAACGGAACAAAGTTGAACATAGGTTGGAAATTGCGGGAAGCCAGGGGGAGTCCAGAAAATTAATTTCTCGTAATGCAACTTTCCTTGCGGTTAGATGTCGTTGAGCACTTTTTAGGAGTTACAATCAGAGCTGAAGCGGGTCACTTTTAGTAATCCGACCTAACCCCAACATACCTGACCCGATCCGAAACTTGACCCTGTAACTAGGACTTTTGGCGTCGTATTTTCGTGCTCTGTAGTCCCGGTCACCCCTGAAACAAACACTGTTCAAATGCAATGAAATTCTGCTTTTACTTAAGTTTCACCGGACAGAAATTGGGTCATACCCGGTCCAAAACTTGACCTGTTTCAGCTCTGGTTCCAACTCCATTTTGTTTTAAATGGGTCTCCGTTTTTTTCGTACTCTTTATATGTGAATAACACAAGAACATACAGTTATGAGATAAATGTTTCAAAATTATTGACATAATATCACAATACTTACCTACATTTCTTCGTATTCTCCCCTGACAATGATGACAACAGTCTTCGTACTCTCCGTATATAAAATGTTTTTCTATGTATAATTTATTCGACCTTGAAGTATCTCTGCCTCTGACCGGGATAGGATAAGGGAGATGATGGCGCAGGTAGTGGTAAGGGTCTTACCTGAGGTATTGTCTCGGCATTTGCCGATCTAACTGGAAAACCTGTCAAGATGGTTGCAATCTCAAGGTCCAAACACGCATGCCTACCCACTACCGATACGAAGTCCACGGAGAAAGGTTCGCCAGCGACGCAATTTCTCATGTTTTGTACAGTTCCTAATGAGTAAAGATATACTAGGCCTACAAACTAAGAAAAGTAATGGGAACACAAAAGTGGCTTGAAGCCCACAATAAACTGTAGGCCCTGTTCTTAAATGCTTACCAGCTCGTTTAGGGCGTTCATAACAAATCAATTAAATGAAGCGTATGCGCGAACAAACGTTTGAGGTTCATTTTGAAATAAAAACATTCACGATTACATTTTTATATAAAACAGGAAAAATATGAGGCATAAAATATTCATACTTCGCACGAAGACATGTTAGACTAAAGTCCACGTTTGTGCAAAGTATGAATATTTGATCCATATTTGCACAAAATTATAACTTCATATCCCCCTCAAACTGAAAACCCTGGCGGAATCCCTGCATATATAACCACTTCTAAAATGATTTGAATAATGTTATTCTCTATAAGGAGAAATAATGTAAGTTGCGTTTTTACAAAATTATACAAACAGGGCTATGAATCATTCAAGTCTGCTATTCAGGTGCGTGTTTCACAACGGCAGTGAAAATATTAGTTAGTTTTTATTTTAGCTAAACATTAACATTTATTTCATTAGCATTCTATTTTATTGTGTTACTCGTCAGATTATAAATAAACTCAACTACGACAGAAACCTGTATCCAATATTAGAACAACTAGCGTTGTTTCGAATACAAACATGTGTGACTCATTATTCTTGCTTGTTACAAAGGCATATGCATTGCTAACTCTCTTGATTCGTCACCGGAGGCAGTTTATTTCTTGACGTTCAATCCCATCCCTTACAAACGGAATGTCATTCTTTAATATTAATTTCCCGCTGCAGTTACTGTTTATCATTCCATCAGCATCACTTGCTGTTGCAAACTACAAGGTTGCCATAGCTACATTCAGCGAGCGGGAAATTATAAATAGACATTCAGACGACATTCTCAAGCTCTGTTTGAAAATGCAAATATTTCTTACGATCAAAAGAAAGTCAAGTGCAGGTAACAAAGAAATTAGTGCCCCAGGGGGCAGTCACTTGCTTTAGCGTCCTTCTCACGTGCTATGAACCATAAACAAGAAAGTTTTAGGAAGATGAGTCATGTCTGTTGGTATCCGAAAGTTTTGTCAGTACTGAATACCATGGAGTAAATTACATCTTTACAATTTATATACGTTAATATAGTTCGAATTGAAATATATTTGCAATGATAATATATTAACATTGTCATATGTTCAAGACCCATTGTGGGGCTGGAAACATAGTCTTTGTTCATGTATCGGGACATGAGCCTGAGCCTATGTTCAAAGGGCCATCCCGGAATTTGTCTGGTGTGACTGAGGAGAAACCATGGAAAAAACTCTGTCAGGATGATCGGCCGCTGGGATGGCGTGTTTAGATGTTTGTTGGCGCGTATGCTTGTCAACTCAGCGTTACACTTGAAAATGTAGTTCAAACTTGCTCAATAATGATCTCAGATCTATATGCACATGGTCATAGGTTCAAGTCCAGGCGGGAAACATAGTTCTTGTTCAAGTATCAATATCATATTTGAAGTCAATTCAATATGTTTTACTAGTTAAACACATGCCTTTCTTTCCTGATGATCCGGGGGGGGGGGGGGGGGAAGAGAAATCACTCAACATGTCTTTTTGAAGCATTGTTTGGACAATGGTTATTGTAGAGCCTATGATGTAATGCGTTTGAATACTATTCTTTAGTTACAAATAGGTATATTTTTAAACTATATTTTAGTAAGGTTCGTCTTGTCCTCAAATCTTTCAACGTGGATTTAACTCTTTTCCCGACATCTTACAACGATGGAATTTGCAAAGCGACGTAAGTCGGGTGAGAATACAATATTCCATTGTTACTTTCATATAAAGACAAACTAATTTTTTGTTTACAGACTTTTCTATAGTACAGTATGATACGTTGGGTCTTCAAATCTTTCAACGTGAATCTATCGTGATACAATGATGATAGTTTGGACGATCATCCTGACTAATGTTCTTTCTTACGGTAACACAAGGTCAATTTGGAATAGCTGGAGATAGCGGAATGGTGAAGATCATCTATGAGATGACGGAAGGGTTTGTTCATGTAGCATTCGAGAGGTCATGGGTTCGAACCCAGCGGTGGACAATCCTGACTAATGTTTTCATCTAGCAGCGTTACACGTGAAATGTATATAGTTCGAACTTGCTCAGTAATGATCGTATATCTAATTAGTTGCTTTTTAAGGTCTACATGCACATGCTCATAGGTACAATACCCGCTGTGGGTCTGGAAACATAGTTCTTGTTCATGTATCAATGTCATATTTAAAGTCAACCTACTATGTTTTACTAGTTAAACACATGCCTTTCTTGATGATGAATACACTTCGGGGGGGGGGGGGAATGTGGAAAAATGTATTTAGAGTAGAGAAGTTTCCAACACTACAAAACGCAGACGAACCCAAATAATGGTTAAAAGTTTGCTAGATCGTTAGCGTAGCTTTCGGGATGTTCTGGATTCGATCCCAGCGGCCAACCATCCTGACTGAGGTGTTTTCCCGGGTCTCTCCTGAGTCAGGTTATAATACAGTCAGTTTGTGCTCAAAAGGGCCCCTAGCTGGAAAGTTGTGGGCAAGTTTTGATTTCTTCCATTCTATATTTTTTCGTTGCGCTGAATCCGAATCTTGGGTTTACTAACAATATTTCGTGACTCATGATTGAAAAAATTAAAGAAACGTAAAAACAATCATTTTGGCGGTGTTTTGCTTATAACTCGGAAACTATCAACTTTTCGTAAATAACCTCCCTATTCAAAATGGATCTACATAATATATCCTACAAATTTTACTATTTATTTTTTTTCTCCGACGAACCGTTCGGGGCTCAAGCGCTAGTTGACCTGTTATGTCATCTCCAGTACTAGAAAAAGAAGCATGCTCGTCTTATACGTCTTTTCATTTTATTTATTCTCTTTCGGCCTCCCCAAATGATTTTTTAAATGCCCCGTCTGGTTTCTTCTATAGCTTCCATAAGCATTTGAAGAACCTCAACCAGGACACTCTGAACGACAACGGCTCATACAATTTTTGCTCATATAAATGTAATATATAATCATATGTAATATAATATAACAATATGTAATAATTGTTCAAGATTTTTCGTTGGAATTTAAACTTTCTTGTAACTGAATCTGTACAATTTCCGACTTCATTGAATAACTTGAACATTATGTATTTTTTGAAAAAATGACCTGTACCTTTACATATACGATCTAAATAAGGTATGAGCAGAGAACTGGGAGGAATTCACTAAATGATAGTATATTATAGTTTAGGAATGGCAAAAGTGTTTTTTTTAGATACAGACAAAATACGCCAATTTTCAACTAGCATTTGAGCCTGAACGATTCGTCGGGGAAAATCCTATATAGTAGCATTTGTAGGAAATGTTATGTATTTTCATTTTGAATAGGGAGCTTAGTTACGAAAAGTTAATATTTTCCGAGTTATAAGCAAAAATCCACCAAAACTGAGATTTACTTTTTTTGCATTTTTTTAAATGTTGCGTCACGAAATGTTATTAGCAAACATAAGATTCGGATTCAACACCCCCAAAAACATATAGAATGGAAGAAATAAAAACTACCCGCAACTTTCCTGGTAAAAACACAATTTGACTGGATTATAATGATTTGAACGAAAAAGTATACTTCTGTATTGAATGTCTTTACATTCTCTTCTTTATTTCAATATTGTTCGTGGTGTGGACCGCTAATCTTTTATTATTATTTTCTTAGTTACCCGCCAAACTATTCATCATTGCAGGTTAAATTGAGTGAATTCCCCCTTCCCCGTTGATATATGTTAAATAATTAAGAAATACATATACTTTACTACAAACACAACTAGTCATGGCGTTGTTTCGAATAGCGGCATGAGTCATTATATTAGTTTCACTTAATAAGAGATTGTCACCTGCGGCGTCCTGTTTCTTGAAAATAGAATGTCATTGTGTTCCCCGTTTTGAATGTCCTTCGTTTGTCCGTGTCTCTCCAGACCAGTGTTTATTAATCTTGTTTGCCGAAAAAGACTGCTAAAATAATACGAATACTAATAATAATAATATGCACTTTCACGCCCGTCCAATGTAAACATGGCTTTGAACAACCGTATCAAAGCTATGCAATCAAAGCAACAAAAAGAAATCTACTTATTCGTCTACGTTCAAATAATTAAAAAAATACCTAATCCTAACTAAAGAAAGATGGTAGATCGACTTTGTGCGGGGGCATGTATCCGATGGGACACAAAGGGCCTATAATTAATACCATCATAACATGTTACTGAAAAAAGAAACTGGAAAACCAACCCTCAGTCAGGATTGTAGGCTCCTAGGATCAAACCCACGACCTCCCGAATGCACAAGTCTGAAATTACTCCTTGAAACTAGTCCTCTTAATTGAAAGTAATCACTCTCCATTCAGTTCTATCTAATGAATCCCGTAGTCCAGTGGTTACTTTCGACCAGCACTGGGGAGGCACGTGTGTTGAGCCCTGTGTTTCCTGCTCATTAACAATTCTTAAACGTGGAATAAGATGCTTTTCTTTTGTTTCACTATATATTTTGCCTAGTGCAGGACAAAACTATTCCCGCTACAGTTACTTGATACATATGTGTAAAATCCACAAAACAGTGCTCCAAATCCACACAATTCCACACACACAGTAAAAGAATAGGATGGCGCGGTAGATATACACAAGATATAGAGCGCAAGAACTAATTTGAAACAAAAACATCTGTTGCCGTTCATTGATATTACAGCTGCCACCAAGTAGGAAGTAATTCAGGTACTCCACCAGTTTTATCCTGTTCTAGATGACACATATGCATGCACCTATGATCGGCCAAACCACATTTAGAAATAAAGGCAGTCAAATGTAAAAAGAGAAAGGCAAATACAGAAATGGTACCTACACGAAATCCCTAGCTGCTATATTCATCATCCTTTTTTCCCCCCAAAAGCGTTTTGTCGAGGTACGTACTCCCTCAGACGTCATTCCATGTGCAGCTTACATCGTTAATGAAAATGTATTTTTTTCTAAACGGATTGATCACTTAACATAAATAAATAAAATACAACTGTAATAGGTAAAGACTGTAATATGTAAATTGTATAGAGAAACAGCGGAAATAAAATAATATACACATATTCCACACAGCATTCAATTCCACGCAAATTACATACAACTGTCAAAATTCCACATATTTTGTGCAATTCAACACACATTGGCAGCACTCTGTTACCAGCGTTACAAATTGGCGGGTAATTACCCGATTTTCGGGAAATTCTATGAGCTGAGGGTGTTTTGGAGGGTAATGTAAAGATAGGGTATTTTTTGGG
>JAGDQP010075056.1:0-10204 GCA_022664845.1 Lepisma saccharinum | reverse complement strand
CCTCCGAGGCTGTTTCCTTGCTTGTACCATCATATGTAAAGAAAGGAGGGGTGCTGACATTTGACTCACCACGCTGTCAGCTAATGCGGGTTGGTGAGCAGCCCATCTATGTTCGTTCGCCAAGCAGTTGCTTGGGTACTAACAGGCCCCACGACGTGAACGTATGGATTGGACATTAGGCGTCTACCCCGGTCGGTTCCCTTAAGTCTCAGCAAGAGGAATTAAGGGGTCTCCTCCCAGTTAGTGGCAGAAGCCTTTTGGGGCGACAGTCCCGGTTTGCCGGTCCTGTCCTGGTTTCCCGGCCATATATAATATATATATATATATATATATATATATAATCATAGAAATAGTGAATTATTTGAAAAATGAAGACTATCTCTGGAAAGTTTAGCCGAAAAATTGAAATAGGTAGAATCAGAAGTAAGGTTGTGAAGGGTATGAACATTTTAGATAGATTTCCAAGTACGGATTAGAGGTGGTTCGTTGAGGTGTAATCTAAGACGTATTTAAGAAATATAATATTCAAAAGATTTTTTTCAAGCACTTAGATAAATTTAACCTTTTGCAAAACGACTACTATTCCTACTATAATAAGCTAAGTAATGTTCCTATTATAGGCAAAACCAAAGAGCCCCAGTATACATTCAAATTATCTTATAATGTATCCAAAAGAAAGGGTCATGGTTATAGGGACAAATGGAGATTACTATGTGAATGCTGGGGTCCGCCAGTTATAGGATGAAAGTCTAGATTTTCCCACCGGTGTCCATGAGTAATCCAACGGTGTAAGGCTTATCTCTGTCAAACTTGTAGTTACTGAGATCTAGTAGGGGCACAAGTGGAGAATACTAACCGATTCAAAAGGACATGCCAATTTTAGAATCAAAATTATAATTTCCCCCAACGTTTCACACAATGATGAATCGCACAAACATACCGTGTGAAAATACACAGGAAAAATTGAGAAAACTAAGTAACTGAAAAGAACCTGTCAGTTTTAGAGTCAAAGTAATAATTTTCCCACCGTTTGAGATCATGACGAATCCAACGGTGTATGGCTAAATTCTGTCGGACTTGTTATTGAGTTCTAAGGGAGGAGGGACGGACAGACGGACAGGACAAACCCTCAATCTTCCCTTATTCACTGACTTTTATGCGGGTGCGCTAATAAAATACATGTCTGGAGAAAGAAAATATTGATAAGTTGGGATAATGTTCATATTCTGTAGATATATGAGGCAGAACAAAAGGATAATGTTTATTATAGTGTTTCAAGAAAAAAAGGTATATTACGCTACCTGGTTTGACTTGTGCAGGGAAGTTAGAAATATAATAGATATCTGTAAAACTAATCAGCAATAGCGGAAGGAATTCTATCGAAGTGGCTAATAGCGAAGGAAATGTCAGCGTAACAACAAGATTTTTCCATTATTTGCAAAAGTGGGAATTTATTTTATAAAAAAGAAGAAGAAGTACAGATTTACGTATCTCATGAACTAAAATAATATAACGCATCCAATTCTTGCATGAATAGACGTATACATTTATTGAAATAATAATAAAAGATTTCCCAGTAATATATGATGACTCTAGGAGCCAAAAGATATAAGTGACATTGGAATAGAAAAAGATCAATATATAACCCGAAATATAAGTTACACAGAACATTCATATTTGGTACAAAAACACATTAAGATCAATGTTTCTTAGCACAAAATATGAACGTTTTGCGTATAATTCGAGTTATATATAAAAGATTACATCTTTATTATTATTATTTCAATGTCACATATCCCTTGGCTTGTAGAGTCGACACATATCCAGACCTTAAAATCAGAGAAGAGTATGCTACTTTTATTGTTTCTTTAGGACAGAGAAAAACAGTGTAGAACAATGTTCAGGGATTTAGCTGGATTTAACATATCATGTAGATCTTGTTCTCTGCTAAGTAGCGTCTTTTTTAAATATGTTTATGCGTCTTTCTTAATTATTTACAAAAAAAAACTATTCAGACTTATTTAATTTAACATATGTTGAAATTTCTCTCAAGTGCAGCTGCAGGGTTTTATCATTCTATAATTTCCTAAACTTCTTAAAAAAGATTGTAATCATTACAAACTGATTCAGTTTAACGTTTGCGTCAATTAAACGGTAACAAATAAGAAAAATTGAGTGGAACGTATGAGAAAAGAACAGTTTACAAGCTATTCAGCATCAGGATCGTCCATATAGCCAGTTCTTCTTTCTATCCTGAATGAGGAAGTGTTTAAAAAGCTGGTGACATACTGGGTTAATCCACTTCTTCAAATCATGGAAATCTTTCCACTTGCAACTTGTAGAACCTTGTTTGTCTGTAACAAAACTTATGGTTATGGGTATGGTGATGTAGATGGGAGATCGGCGATTGTGCATTATGTTTGCAGTAATGAAATTGTTAACTCCAAGCCAAGTGGTTTCTTGTATTGGTTACAAAAAACAAATCTTTGCTGACACGAATCCACACAGCTTCACTGATTCTTACAGATTCTGATGACTGACATTTTGCTGTTTATGAACTTTCTACCATTTGTGCAAGGGATCTGATGGCGTGTAGACACAGCTGCAATAAAATTTTTCCACTCTTGAGCTAAAGTAAATCGTTGCTGAGCCCTTCTGCTGTCCTTCTTAATGATGGCGTGGAACCCTTCAACTTCATAGTGCATAGAGCCCTTCAGTAAATATTTATGATTAATATACACCGATTGTGAATGTTCTCTAATGATCGATATACCTTGAAGATAAGTGAATAATTCTTGTTTTGAGCGGCACAGATATTCGACCCTATGGTTAGAGTGTTCACATTTCTGTATATACAATTGATACAACTGAACTACATTCAGATCACTTTCAAGGTACAGCTTCTGACTTCTGTTCCTGGTGTAATAACTCTGAAAGGATGGTAAGCTTTCGATATGTTCTTTGATAAATTATTTTCTTCGCTAACTTTATTTTCAACTGCGTGATGTCCTCTATTAGCTTTAAGAATTACTCCATCTGAAGACACATGCCTCTTCTGCAATATGCTTTCAATTAATTTATTTGAACCACTAATGTTAATATTGAGTGTGTTAATGAAGAGTCGCTAGCGTTCCTTCTTTCCTCTAATGACAAAATTGTAAGTGCGACTCATCTCTCTCTTTTCGTTGACGCTCGTGGACGCTTCTCTTTCTTTGGAGTTTCAGTAGTACAAGTATTGACTGACCAAAATTCTTTTTGCTTCTTTTCTCCAAAACTAGATAACCACTTGTTCTTATAATTTCATGAGCCCTTTTGGCTTCTTACGACTGAAATTTTCAATCTTTTAGTCGGACTTCACTAACCTTGTTCTTATGCCATTGTTCTGATCGATCGCAGCGGCCGTCCATCCTGACTTGGGTTTTCGAGGATTTTTCTAAGTCACACCAGGCAAATGCTGGGATGCAAGGGCGCCGATTCCGGGGGGGGGGGGCTTTGGGGGCCCTGCCCCCCAAAGTTGAAGTGGGCCCCCCGAATGGGGGATCCCAAATGATAACTTGAAGTCGGTTCTCCTATTTCTACAGTACATGGTCATTCGTTTTCACCTTCTACTAAGCTTATCTCCCTTTGGAATATCTATTTCATTGACAAATTCCTCCCTGAAACGTGTGTGCTACAGTACGTATATAAATTACATCACGTATAATTACATCCCCCTCGACTAGCTAAAGGAGTTAATTCGTGCATTGCTTGTGTTGTTTCTGGAGTTTCGTGCATAACATCGATAAAAACCATTTAGTAAAAAAAGAAAAGAAATAAAAAAATGAAAACGTATTTTCTGTCGTTTATCCCTCGGAACGCCAAGATCGGGTCAAAAAAGACCCATACAGTCAAAATATTATTTTTGTCCATTAGTCATTAAATGTAACAGTGAAATTCTGTGTACTCCGCATACTGTCAAATGGAATCGCTTCATTTGCAAGAAACAGAATACAACAGATACGGTGTGCTTTACATGTGAGAGTGAAACAGGAAGGTAGTTTGATTCTGATCGTTTTATATGTCATACTTTATATGTGTAAATAAGTAAGAGACTCATGGTACCTTTATTTTTGTACAGCCATGAAAATGGTTGCAAGATTAATATGATGTACTAGTTTTTTCTGTATGTTTCATTATTTTGTAGTATCTACTTGAAAAAATAAAAACAATACAATCCAACAAATACAATGAATGTATGTATACAATGAATACATCCATACTCTAAAATATCTTGATTTTGAACAAGTACTTTATTTCATACGAGAAATATACATGCTTCGAAAATGATTCATCTTGACGTTCCGTGAGATGAAATTATCTTGGCGTTCCGAGGGTTAAGGATCATTCATCGTGATTTTGTCATATATAAATATAATTTAAGAAAAAGAAATATATACAAGAAATATAAGCGACAAGAAGAACTCACACAAAAGTAGGAGTAGACTTGCACTTAAAAATATACCCTTCAAACTGCTGTTTGGATGCAATTATTGTCTGTCGTTAATATCGTAATTTTGAGTTTCTAATACAACTTATAGATAGGGAAACTATACAGTGGAAAAAAAAGTATTTGGACAAGTTCGACAAAGAGGGAATCAGACTATCACACGTAAAACATGGACCATTTCGAAATCTCTTGCCCTTTTATGATAATTTGGATACCTTAGATAGAATACTTAAGAACAAACTACCACTCGATACACCTGGAAGGTAACAGGCAACGAAAGAGTGACGACTACGTACATTCATCGCAAAAAACAGTATTTGGACAACCCAATACTACTCTCGAAATAAATGTTCAAGGTATCCTTTTGTGTACAAGAGCAGTGTACTTAGTGTATCGAAGCAATCCACACGGTGTCAGGCAAGCCAAGCTTGTTGGAAAGTCATGCTTTACCGTTGGATACATCATAAAGCAACGTGAACAGAGCAATTATTGCGGAATAGATCCAGTTCTGGCCAACCAAGAAAACTAACTACCCGGAATGAAACTTACATTCTTCATTCTGTAAACAATACTCAAAGAATTAGTGCTAAAGATTTGGCTACTTCACTCGCCTAGAATATGTAAGTTAATGGTAGTAATTCATTGAACAACCCAAAATTCTTTGAAACAATTGGGATTTAAATGTGTATCCAGGGTATGAATACTGGTCACTCTATTAGTAATTACACAACCCCAAATCTTAACAGACCCTCCAACATTTTTACCAGTTGAAGCAATGTTCTGCTTCTGAAAGTTTCATTCTTCTTTCCAACACGTCCTGATATCCATCTATACAATACAAGTTTGTTTATCTTAGTCTCATCCTAAAAAAAAGAAGAAAAAACTTTTTTTTTTAATTCCTGGGGCCTCATTAAATATCGACTTGCTTGAGCGCAAGGAAAAGTTTGCAATTTGTTTGCGAGAAACGGTATTAAATATCAACTTGCTTGACTTTGACAGTGACGTCACGTTCAGCAAACTGGGATTTTAAAGACGAAAACTTGCGCCCACAAAACTCTGGTCGCAAATCAGTTACAGGTTCGATAAATATATTAGTATGAAGCTAAAATTAACTGGTGAAAATATTATAAACGGAACGGAGTGCTATTTGGCACGATTAAATCACAATTTCAATGTCCTTCCCACTCACAGTACAAGCAGGAGACACTATTCAATTAGGATATGAACTCTAGTAAATACCTTATAGATGTTAATGTTGTCACTGGCTTTATTTATATATTAGGACTAATGTTTGTGAAGTAAGCACATGCATTTAATGAATTTAAATGAATTATTCAGGAGAGCGTTCTTGTTTATTTTCTTCAGTAAGAATATGGACATTAAATAAAAACGTGAAATTTTAATCTGCACGCAGTTTGAAAACACGTACCACGAAGAATGTATTTGTACTAATAGCGTACCGGTCCCTTTGTACATTGTGTGGGAATTGACTTTTTTATGGCCTTTCATGTATGTTCAGATAGGATCTGAAACAATTTGTGTGTATTTCAGGTCATTTAGAACCACATAGTATTGTTTGTGAACAAAATAAAAAACGAAATGCGAAACATTAACATGTATCAAGTACCTACAGAATTTCAGTGTATTCCCATAGTATCTTCACGATTAGTAATTTACTATATTAGATACTTCCGTAATATGGCGTTCAGTGTTATTAAAACGTTGTTACTTTCATTATTTCAAATGCGTAGAATGCAGAGTGTGATATAAAAGCAAGGGGTGATGCGAATGCAAGGACGCATACGCCCTTCTACATTGCGTCCTTGCACTCACATTACCCATTGATTTTGCACCACATTTTGCATTCTACGAATCTGAAATGAGGAAGTCACTGTGAAATATATTCGACGCCATACAACACGAGTACCTAATTGTAAGAATTATTTCATGATTAACTCAGCAAGTTTTGTTACCCGTAGCAGTGAGTCATTTGAGTGATTCAAAGTATTGTCTTGTTATATATATATATATATAAGTAGCTCTTTCGATATACTGTCCGTGATTTTTTTACAATTCCGGATCAGTTTGAGCTGACTTCATGGAGAGATTTAACTATTTAATCGGAATCGATTGACGATCGAGTTTTAAAACGATTAATCATATTTGGGTGTTGATCACTTGTAAGACCACTTAAATGAGTGGTTACGATAACTGATCCTGCTTACGCAGTACTGATTTAAGTTTAGGTTCAGTTCCGTTTCAAAATAGCAAACCGAATTTCTTTTATACACGGAATTTAATGTGTTGTTATCTGAAATTCTAGCCTCTTATTGCTACATACATAGTGTTTCTGATATCATAATCTTTACCGTACAGGTACCGAAACGGTGTACAAATTAAAGCTGAACCGAGAAGAGAAAGGGGATACTGTTCATGTAGAGCGAGTATATAAATACAAAGGTTGACTTTTTAACAGGAGAAAATGTAATTGCATGTATTTGAAGGGCAGCGGAACTTTCATGTTTGTGGTTGATAAATTGGAAATAGTTTTAATAACCTTTGGTTTAGTAGCTAGTATTCCTTCAGGAAGGAACTTTAGATACTCCTCTAGACCCCATAATGGCCTACGCTAACCATATTATATTAAGTTATAAACCGAGTAAATAATATATCTTTAGAAAGCTAAAACTACTCTAATGTAAATCACTTTACATATTCTTACCAATCGATTCAGTCTGAGGAGTATGTAACTAAATATCGATCACCGTCACATTTTCAATGGTTTTTAAATTGCTGTAAATCTGCATTATAATGCTACATAAGAACATCTTTATTAAAACAGTAACATAATGCAGAAACATCATTAAAAACAGACGCCATTTTCCTCGTTTACACCACGTGAGCGCGTTAGAAGTGTCTGATTGGCTGCCAGTCTGTATCGAAAGTTTGTAACGAAGCTGCCTATTGGCCAAAACATATATAATGTTTGCTATGAGTTTGCCATAAGACGCAAATATCTCTTTGCGAAACCGTACTAAGTACAATATTTAATTCCGTCGCCAAGCTCACGGCAAACGCGTAGCAACTTCTAGTCAATGAAATTGCATTGCGTTGCTTAAACAGATTTCACAAATATGATAATTAATCGGGCCCCTGGCACTCATATTGATACTTCTTGGAAAATTAGAACTTCTTCTTTCTACTTTCTTCTGATATGTATGTTTTGTTTCTGACTACACATCTTCTGAATCCCATTTTTTTGTACACATATACACATCTGTAATATTAACTTGCATATCCTAGACGAGTGAAGTAACCAAATCTTTAACACTAATTCTTTGAGTTTTGTTCACAGAATGAAGAATGTAGGTTTCATTCCGGGCAGTTTCCTTAGTTGACCAGAACGAATCCCCAATTCTGTTTTATGTTTCTTTATGATGTATCAAACGGTAGAGCATGACTTTCCAACAAGCTTGGCTATGTCTAGGTACCTTTTACCTTCCGTACGTAATTTGAAATTAAAGTGAGCAGTTCCAATGTTGTTCAACTCAATTTGTTCCCCATGCTGCTTCTTTATGCCTGACACGGCGTGGATTGCTTCAATACACCACGCAGAGTGCTCTTGTACACAAAAGAATTCCTAGAACATTTATTTCGAGACTAGTATGGGGTTGTCCAAATACATTTTTTGCCATGAATTTACGTAGTTATCACTTTCGTTGCCTGTTACCTTGCAGGTGTATCGAGTACTAGTTATTTCTATACCATTCTACCTAATGTATCCAAATTATCATAAATAGACAAGAGATTTCGAAATGAGCCACGTTTTGCGTGTGAAAAGTCTTCTTTTCCTCTTTGTTGAAGTTGTCCAAATATTTTTTTCTCACTGTAGGTAAGACAGAAGCTTCTTGAACCATACCTGTCGAGATCGAGAACCGAGAATTTGAAAAAAAAAAAAAAAAAGTCAAATAAAACAGTAGCGCGGCGGAAGGATGAGTCGGACAGAAAAAGAACCACATTTGGGGAAACTGGATAATTCCTTTGCATAGACTAACATTAGTTTATGTTATTTCCTAAGTTTATTTTCTAGTAACAGAAGAAACTTTGTTCTTATTAGTTAGAAAATAATATGCTTTAGTGAATTTTTTTTAACGTTATACAAGCATTGTTAAATTCTGTAATAGGTAGGCCTGGTCAAGCCTTCATAATGACTATATGAAGTGATGCCTTCAAAGGTGATTGAATGGCCTTTTTATACCCTCATTTGTGGGCGTCTCTTCAGAACTTCCAACACTTGCCGCTTGGAGGTTGTTGTCGTCTGCTTTCTATTGATGCTTGGTCAGCTTTATGTAATGTTTATTTACTTGCTTGCTTAACTCACTGACCTATATCCCATTACAATATACTATTATATGTTTTTTTTTTAATATACAATATTTGGCAAAATCTGAATTGGATTTGTATTATATGTGCCTTCTTAGATCCTCACCTGAAAAAAAAATATCTGAATGCCCTCCCCCCCAAGTTACAGAAAAATCGGCGCCCTTGCTGGGATGGTACCTATAAAAATAGGCCCTGGCCATCTGCTTTCCACAATCCTCTATCCCGGCCTGAGCCTAAAATGCCTAAAGGTCTTAAAATACATTCAACATTTATGTCATTGTTCTGGATTTGCAGCCTTTCTGCGTGTTCGCTTAGTCTCTGTTGCATGCTGGATTTCGACTTTATTCTGGATTGATTGTTGTTTTCCATATGCTGGATTTCCATACCTTAAAAGATTTCCATACCAACTATCTAGGAAAAGATATCCAGAATGAACTTACCTCATGGGGAAAGCTGTAAAATTACAAATTATAAAGAAGGTTGAAGAAACAAAGTATTACTCGATCATTCTGAATTGCACGGAGATATGCGTCGCACAGAACAAATGTCTTCAATTTGCAATATTTAGATGTAAAGTCTGGCAGTATTGAACATTTTGTAGTCCTGATTTATGTCAGGTGAAGAGTTAACTAAAATTTGTAGAACGCCACTTACAAAACCAGAAACATTTGGACTTGCCGTAAGAAAATGCTGCAGTCAAGAGTATGACAACGGTTTCGAATATGAGGGGAGAATGCAGTGGTGGGAAATCTAGAATACTCGAAGAGAATCCTTTGGCTTTCTATACTCCTTACAGGCGAGTCATAGTTGGAACTCGTTTTTATGTGATACACAACATCGTGCACAAGAGGAAATTTGTTTCTGGAGATTTTACAGAGATTGTATACCTTATTGTCAGTATCTTTAAAGAAGTGGAGTATCTTGAGAATAAGAGTGAACATTTTTTTAAAGCCTCTACATGAAACAAGTTGGTAATGTAAAGTAGAAAGTGTAATGAAGGATTGATTCCAAAACTGCAAGTCAATCTTGCTCACTAACGGATAAATTCTGTTTTATGATTTTGTAATTTCCGCTATTATATGGTATGACTTATTAGTAAACATTAACTTCATAAGTAAGCTAAAACAGAGGAAAGTTATGGAGTTGGACTCAGCTACGAAGCACTTGGAACACTTTCTGGACTTAGCGGAGATTACAGGAAATGAAAAAGCTGATAAACTTGGAATTTTAAAATAGTTAAAGCAGTGTTCGATTTGTCGGGGGGGGGGATTCCCTGGTGCTTGAGGGTTTCATCCTAACCAGGAATAAAATATTTGTATTTCTACCCCCCCCCCC
>JAGDQP010075055.1:0-10204 GCA_022664845.1 Lepisma saccharinum | reverse complement strand
GTGCTCGCTCACCAACGTGGAAGCAGCCAAGTAGTTCCAAGTACTTTTCGCTATTCATGCACGGTTTTATGTGCTGGCTCACCAACGTGGAAGCAGCCAAGTAGTTCCAAGTACTTTTCTAGGTGCAGCGGAAATGCAACGTCCTAAGTGAATTTAAATGTGTTCTAATACTTTGTTTTGGTCAGATCTGTAGGTTGCGGATGAGCTTAGAGACCTTTGTAAATGAATCGCTATTAGTATAATCAGGGACGAAGGATATTAACTTGATGAGGATTGTGAGAGACTCGGCCATATAAATTTATTGAGCAGCATCGTAACGAGATGAGTGCGGGCCCACTCGCAAAACTTTTATCCGGGGCCCCTTTATAAAAGTGTATAGCCAATACAAGTAGCTTAAATAATAAAAATATAGTTTAACAAATTCATATTCATCAGTCTATGATTACTACATAAGAAATCGATGTTACTAACAGATTATAGTTCTATTAATAGAAACAGTACTTACATTGAAAACTACTGAAGCTGGATGGCGCGTCTTGCTTTCCGGGATGCGAAGGATGCTAAACCTTCACTAACGTGAACGGTTCGATCTCGCTCTCATTCGATCCTGAAAATTTTGAGATTATTGGCTATAGCACTACGTAGGTAGTATTTTATAAGTTTTAATTTAGAAAACGATCGCTCGGAGGGAGATACCGTAACAGGAAGAGTCAAAAACAAGTAAAACGTGCACAGATCAGGAACACTTGATGGTATGGTTGAATTGAAAACTATTTATTGAAAAGCGTTGTGAGCGACGCTCTCTTCTGAGCGTTCTTACATAACATGGGAAACTTCAAACCTAAACAACAACAATCGAAAGGCAGTTTGTGTGTCGTGTTTATTGTTAACAATGATTAAGTGCTTATAACCAGTAGTAGAAAAATCTGCCTTTATTATTTAATTTTATCAAGACTGGTATAAAACCTAAATGAATTGCTTACTTTTATTGATTTAGAAACAGTTACATAAGCTACCGAAGCGAAAAAAAATCGTTCTTCTGGAAGATGCTGTTTTTAATCTTTTATTGTAATTTCATTGTAAGAAAGTATCAAGTAATTAATATTTCTTACAATCGCAAACATTTCAGCCTAAAAATATTTCAGTGGCGTGCCAAAGGGTGGACGCGGTGGGCCTGTGCTCGAGTGGCCTCGCAGGCCTTGGATTCCCCTCCTCCCAAAAAAAGAACCTAGTTAAGAAATGAAGTTATACAATGACTGTTAGGATACTAATAAGATAAATTATGAGACAGTATTCAATGTAGTATTTTCCCTTTAGGCTGTTCCACTGTGGCATATTGCAAAAAAAAAAAAAAATCGGATTGCATCTTGTTTCGATCTTATTCCAGTCGGACTCATTCCTTTCGGTTTAATTGCTTTATTTCCATTCAGTGTTATTCCGATTGGCTATATTCCCGTTGGTGTTATTCCATCAGAAACATTTCGTCGTTATTCCAATTTTTGATTCAACATTGGCCTGGGGCCGATATTTTCCCGAATCCTTTCCCCCTCCACTATCCCAGCCTGAGCCTTAGATGTCTAAAGGCCATAAATAAAAAGTCATCTCCCCTCCGTAAAGTGATAACGTTATCAGTTGTTATACATGGGCAGTTCGCTTTTCAAAATAAAGCTACTAAAGCCTCCAAATTTAGGATTTAGATCTAACCATAGCGTTAATACCTCGTTGGTGCACGTACCAGAAGATTTCCAAGGAGTCGTGAATCATAGACGTTAAAACAATGCAAGGTGTTTCGGTTAATAGCAAATCTTTCCAATCTCTTTACTAGGACGTTCTGATTCCCAAATTAAATCTTTCTTTGTTTTTTTTTCTGAAACTGCCGTATGTTGAAATCACTTGTACGTCAGCCACTAAGATTTCGTCTTCTCTAATAACACTTCATCATTGATAAAAATAATGTTATAGGGCAGCGTATTAGGTCACCTTTCTGATATCCACATCAACGATATAGCTGATGCTTTAAGCTACTGCCGTTGTCATGTTTATGCCCGTGACCTTCAAATTTTCTTTTTCTCCTTCAGAGAACAATCCTTTAAAGAAATCTCATACAAGTCACCAACAAACTTACTTTGGAGGCATCGCTTGACTGGGCATAGCCGCTGTCTTCCCATATCCTATAATCAATCCTATTCTGCCTGTATCTCGTATACAATATTTTGTTTCTTCCTTCGTCTTATAAACAAAGTACTTCAAGTACTAACTACCTATCTTTCTACTTTTAACATAGATTAAAACATGACATTAAGTACCATTTCCTTGTGAGACACTTTATTTCGCTTTTCCAAACATGATTGTTTTACTAAATATATAAGGTGAAACGTAAGGTAACATCTACTGTATGTGAAAAGTAGAAAGATAAGTTAGTATTTGAAGTACTTTGTTACTTGTGACGCAACTGATCACAAGTATATGTTCTGGAGGTCAGAAAAAAACGCATAATTATTTTAACGTTATGGCTATATTCTTGAGATGACAGATTAGTAGCTTTGCAATAACTTAAACAGTAGGCGTGACCTTTAGTTATTCGACATTTCGATTCCTTGACTTTCAACAAACATATCTTTTTAAATATAAGTGTTCGGAAAATTTCTTTAACACGGAGACTGAAGAGTTAAGATGATATAACAGGTTGCAACTAACTCCCAGAGTTGATCACAACAATCCCAGTTTCTTGATGTATAAATCCTGTAGAAACCATTGCAAATGAGAGTGGCTAACTACCAACATTTCTTCTTCATACGGCTCAGTAAACATATTCTCGGCATTTATCTGCGTCGCTATCTCTATGAGCGGGTACATTATAGAATGTTGGCAGGAATCTGATATTAATCACGCCTTGATATTTTAGATTATTATCCTTGAGATACTCAACAATGAAATCCTCCTGGGTAAACACAGACATTCGTGCCAGTAGAGAAACTCTTAATGTGGTAGACTATCACGTGTCTGGACATCCATTTACTGGAAGTTATGCAATCTACATCATACATATGTTAATACATGTTCTCTTATCGCATTTCATTTCCAATGATTGGGATTATATCTGATCTAACTGCAATCCATTCAGGTGCTTGGATTCGTCTTAACACCAGTTGGTGGACGCGAGCATTATCTTTATTGGAGTGGTTAGTAAACGAAGAGTTGCCAGCACAAAACAGAGGGGTGTTGCGAGTTAAGCCTTTTTGCACCGGATGGGAGCGTAAATGCTATATAGAAGACATCTTAACTGAAAACATATGGCGTGCTTTCCTAATCTGCGAGAGTTAATTACGTCCATTATAAGCAGTTGAATACTATTAGCAGACTAGAAGACTGTTAAATTCCCAATGCATACTATAAGAATTGAACCGTTTTTTCTCTTTGTGTAGATAATTTAACTAAATACTCCTAAAGATAATTCTAAGTAGAAAATTAACTTATTGCAATATTATCGCTGATCATATAACGTTGATTCCTTAAATTCCATCTATAGAATATCTAAACATCTTTATTCGTTCCAATATACTGATATCAGCTGAGAGTTTACACCAGAATTTTGTTTCATTATATAAAAACAATACGTTCAATTATGTATCGTCTTCCCAGTTGACAGAGCATCTGTCATAGCACCTTCGTAAGCATCATTGCTGATCATAAAACGCAAATAATATAAGCTCATTGATGATCTAATTCTGCCTAAAAATTACTCTAATTTCCATGGCGATTAAATTTGACGTACTAATCTTGAAACATACGAAAACGCTCTGAATCGATCAGTAGTTAACAACGTGAAACAATATTTACTAACTGCTCTCCGAACTAGTAAAAGTGTTTACTTTTACTCTTGGGAATAAAACCTTACTTTCATACATATGTACCAAAATAGAATATTCACGTATGGATCATTCCATGTCAAAACGTCTATAGGTGTTAACATATTGCCTTTTAATTTTCATCAAACCTGGCAGTATCATTGGGACGAATGAAAAACTGAGGTTCCCCAAAGATTAAATTTTTAAATTACATAGTTTCGGTTTTACAGTGGTTCAAAATTTAGGAGTTAGGCTCCATCCGGGATGATTTGCTGCTCTGGCTCAAGGCCAAAATAATTAATATCCTCGACAGGGAGGAACTCTTAGTGATGGAACTTCCATTTGATCCCAAAGTTCAGCTGAAATAGTTCGAAATTTCAAAAAAAGGCATGCACCGTTTGTTTAGTGCAAGGTCGTGGGTTAATTTAGCGCTTGTATTGAGCGTTTTTTCTGTAGGCGTTCATATTTTTTTCTTTCTGAAATATGTATAGCTACGCAAGACACTTTTTGTCCCAGGACGTAGTTTGGAAATTGGAGGTATTTTTTCAGACCTCCCGAGGATTGTTTAAGTGTGTGGAATGGAAAAGTTCCTTTATATACAATAGAATATAAAAGGGTATCATATGCACCGATTGCCACCGGAAGCATTTTTCTCAAATACACTTTTAAATAACATTAGTTTTCACTATAGTTTAGACGACTGTTTGCCAACCTTTTCATCTGGGGAACCCCTAAAACATTTAACAAAACTTTGATGAAGCCCGGCTTCAAGGCAAATAATATTTTATCTAGTCTAGAGCAAAATGTAACGTAGTATTGCGCAGTAGATGAACCAAACATTTCATATGCTTAGAATACTATTTGCTGATTTTCGCGTAAACCCTACCATTGTGTCCAGCAACCTTTGGGTTCCACAGAACCGCAGTTAAGGATCACTTGTATACACACTAATGCAGGATAGTAATTAAAGTTCAAAGTTCCATATGAGTCTGTGAAAAGTAACATTTACATCTCCTAGCCTCTGTGATTTCGAATTTTAATCTAGCTTCGTAGGGTACAAGCGTGGGATGTTCTAATAAAATAAGCTTTAAATAGTTTTCTTACAGATAAGTTTGACATTCGTTCCTAACGTCTTATCTATATTCCGATTTTCTTCGCAAGATTTTAACAAAACTTGTGTAGCGCCCCCATAAGACGTACTCTTTGTCCGAAAAACGCTGTCTCAAACTATGGAGCATCGTATACGCAAAAAACGAAATGAAAGAGTTGAGAATTTGTCGTTAAATGGGGGGTAATATTAAACACAAATGTGTGAGAAAGAGAACGTTAAACATTTATGAGAGATATTTTACTTAATAGTAATAATTACAGTCGTTTACCAACCCTTAATATCAGACTCAAGGAACGAAACGAACTACAGTAGAAGCTCCATTGAACGCGATTGTCGGGGTTATGCTAGTATGCTTCACCCCACAGTAAACCTAAAAAAATACCTATAATGCGACCGAAGCATGGAAAAAAAGTGCAAGATAATTAATTGTAAGAAAGGCACTGTACTTAAAACCCACAAAAACTTAATAATTTACAGTAGACATGTATAAGAACAAAGAATCAGATTTTAGGCAAATTTCGTATCAAAGAGTCACTATAAGTGAAGTCTTAAGAAAGCGTTTAGTTTAGATCAATAGAGCAGGCAGCTGAAGATTCCACAACATGGTCTGTGTGATAGCAGGATTACTTCCAGTTAATGGAAGTGAAGAGACTAAAGGTTTGTCAAACGACATATTACTACCTTAAATCTATTGCGTTGGTGATGTCACATCGTGAAATGAACTGTTTCCGGAGGCAGTTTTGTGGTAACACATAGTGGATAAGTACCTGATAGATGTGATCATAGTAATTAACAAAACAGTATCAGAGAGTTTAGGTCAGAGACAGAATACTAATGATCCAATTCCAGTTTTGTGAGAATTTAGCTGTTAAAAATAATGGTTTATCGCTGAAGAAAACATTTGGTTTTTGTTATTAAAGGATGAGCTCCAATGAACTGAACGTTCTGGGGTGAATATTACAAATTGAACGCAATAAAAAATATAGGTTTAGGGAGTCACAAAATCTGTGTGTATAATGGTTTGTATTGTGAGTATATTTAATCAGTTTAATGAAATTTTAAAGAGAGTTCAATTTTGTTAGTTTATGGTCTGCCATTGTAAGGTTGTGTAACCGAGATCGGTTGTGTGGTTGTGTCACCGAGGGCACATTAGTATTTTTCAGGATAATCTACGTTTGGTAAATGTCAAACTATAGCGATGTGTGATCGTAAGGAAATTCAACACATTTGGCAGGTTCGCCTCTTAGGTGTTTTATATTAACGGAGGTCACAATTACACTCGGTAGAAAACATGTTATTTAGTACAAACACCTTTCCCGCATCTCAAATTCCTGTACGGAGAGTGTCCCAGCACCCTGAGTGACATATCGGGAGATGACATTTGAAGATAGCAAAGCAAATATGTATGTCACTAAAGCATTATTTTTCGATTGTTGAGTCTTAGGCTACTTCAGAGTCTAGTATTCCTCCACATTCAAGTATTATTGTGGCAGGAAATATATATATATATATATATATACATATAAACATTTGAATGCAGTAATAAATTAACAGTCGCATGCCAATGCGGGGAGATCCGACTGATGACTTCAAAATTGGCGGCATTTATCTCACTGCTACGCCCACGCTCTATCCCCGAGCTGCGGCAGCTCGGTTAAATTATTTTTAAATTGTGCTATTTTGGAGTGAAATCATGAGATTTGAAATTTTACTATATCAGAAAATATTAGGGTCCAAACAATATTTGTGATTGCACAATCCAGCACAAACGAAATACCTTCGATTGCGTCTGTCTTTTGTGCCGCAGATAAATATATACATTTATAGATACGGCGAATTTCACTTGGCGTCAAGTCAGAATTGCCACATTTTTTCAAATATTTCTTTGTGTTTGAGCACAAATGAAAATTATTGCTGCACAATCCAACAGAAACGAATGAAGTAGTGTATTTATGAAAATTAAAATATTTTAAAATATGTCTATTTTGGAGTGACGTCATTAAATTTGAAATTTTGCTATATCTGAGAGAGTTTCAGGGTCCAAACAATAATTGTGACGGCACAATCCAGCACAATCGATTGTGTCTGTCTTTTGTTCCACATATTTAGAGATGTGGCGTCAAGCCAGAGTCACCTGACGTCAAGCCAGAGTCACCACATTTTTCAAAAAGTAATCTGTTGTGCGTTTGAGCACAAACAAAATTCCTGCTGCAGAATCCAGCACAAACAAAGCACAAACAATTTAGATTTTTTTTACATAAGATTTCAAATGTGGCGATTTTGACTTGACAGCTGTAAAATATACAGTGACTATCATTTCGTAAGTGATGCGTCGATTAACGATGCATCATGAGAAAGCTTTTGTAGATTCTGTAATAGACGAAATGGGAAAGAGGTTTAATGACACTGTAATAAAACACGTGCTATATTTAAGAGTGCATAAGAATTCCGTAATTCAACGGAGGAATAAAGTATAAATCTCTGTACCTTATTTCGTGGTCATGACCTGGACGTGGAAGCAATTACAACCGATTGTAAACCTTTATTTAATCCGATTGTAAGTTTCTTTTAAGGGAGAGTTGAGCGACATGTTGACAGTTTGAAATCTTTGTTTAAGGTATCGGTTGGTTATGATAACTTGAAATCACTGTTCGAATTGGCATTGTGTATTCCCGTCTCCACAGCTACTGTGGAAAGAACTTTCAGATCCATAAACAGTAGAATTTTAACAAAGCTCAGATATCGAATAGTGGAAGACACATTGGATCAATGAATGCTCATTTCCATTGAAGGCTCTGAAGACCCAACTAAAGAGTTTATTTCTGCAGTGATTGACAAATGCGCAGCCAGAAAACCACGTAGAATACTCCTCTTATAAACAAGTAAAGATTTGAAAAAAGCATATAGGTCTATTTAAAATCCCTTTTTGCATCATTCATTTCTTACGATGTTGTTTCTATTGAATTTGATTTTGTATTCCATAATTTATTTGTTATTTTATGGACGAAAATGTTATACGGAATCTTCTTTACATTGTGAACACAGAATTAGGTTTTTATTAGCAAGATTGAGCTCATATATAATTATTTTCGGAAAACCTTTGGGTGTTAATGTGCCTAAATGTTTCTGTTATTTGCATCGTGACACTGTCTTGCGCATTGGATATTGATTTCATAACGACTCCCTCCATTCTCCCCACACGGTCACTTACGACCTGATTTTACCTTCATTCTTTTTTCCTTGTTAGATTCGGCAAATAGACTTTCCCTTAAATTTCCAATCCAGCCCACTTGCATAAAAGTTCCACTTCACTTCCGTCCCACTCCAATCCGCCACTGCTTAGAAGTTCATGTGCACAGAGATGAATTCAGACTTTTGTCTGAATTCATCTCTGTGTCTGAATTCATCTCTGTGCACATGAACTTCTAAGCAGTGGCGGCGTTAAGCAATTGGGACCCCCCTACCTCGGAAAGAATAATGGGCCCTTTGACAAAATGCTTAAAACTACACGACCTTTGAATATATTACCTTACTGATCACGTAACGGCACGTCGCATTTGACTGACTAACCTAAAGTGGGAAAGTGGAAGGCATTTAGTGTTCAGGGAAAGAGAATTGATAAACCAATAGAATAACATATTACAGTCGCGTCTAAGTAACAATAAAATACATAAGAAAAAACAACAGAAATTTACCTAAATTTAAGTAATGTGTCAGCTGCAATCTTTCAGGCTGCACCTTACACTTTTTATAACTTTCTTTCGCCTTTCATTTTCTCACTACTTTCAGCACAGTTCAAATTTCAACTCGAGCACACTCTTCATTTCTGCACACAGTGAAGTTTACAATGAGAACTGACGTTCTCTACTCTATGTTATTTTATTTACAGTGTTAGCATTTACAAATGATTCTAATTGAAACCAGCAGCCCGGTAGCTGACAGTTTCAGATCAGTACTTTATCCGTCTCCTGTCTACGGTCCTGAGAGTAAATATTCCTTTCGTTACCATAACTTTTTCCTAGCTCGCACGAATTTAATACATTAATTAAATACGCTAAACATAAATAAAAATACGCTAGAGATATAAACTAAACATTATTTACGCAGCGGTGTACACTGCACTGAACAAGAGAGAATAACTATAACACAGTCTTCTTCAGACTCAAAACGTCTGAGAGTATAAGTTTGAAGACGACACTGTTAAACCCTCGTACACGATTCAATAAAGCTTGAACAAGAGCGTTGAACAAGCAATTAGATGAAAATGACGTCACGAGTCAGAGACTCCACACAGGAAATCTCTTGAGTTCAAGTCTTCTCATCCAATTCGTCCTATTTAGAACCTGACTTATTTTTATTGAATTCAACGCACTGATCTACCAATCACATCGCTGGTGACTTGAACACGTGACAAGTGTGCTTCCGGAATGCTAAAAATTATGATGTTAACATGGAGCAGGGAATTTTTAAAGCCTTATTTTTATGATGCGAAATAAAGATATTATCAGAAAACCAAAATAAAATAAAATAAAGTGTCGCTACAAGAAATTCCATCGCATCTTGCTGATCTAAAGTGTACCTGATGTTTCTTCTGTAGTTTTTGTACAATCACGATTGCAATATAAATTGATACAGAGGGTTTACTATAATTCCTAATAAAGTTTGTATTGTATTTAGAAGCAGTAGGATATTAATATTTAAAGTGCCACTAAGTTGCTCATAATTTATGTGGAAAGGTCGAGTTTTTATTTACTGTATGTAGGAAGTTCAAAGCTGCTAAACATAGAAGTATCTGGGTACACTTTACTATACGGCAAAAACAATGTAATCTTTTCCAACGTATGTGAATGTGTTGTAACTTAAAATATAACAAAGTTTCGAGTCATGGAAGTATTAAATTAGAGTGAAAAAGCGAAAAGTACTTGGAACTACTTGCCTCCTTCCACGTTGGTGAGAGAGCACATTAAACCGTGCATGAAATAGCGAAAAGTACTTGGAACTACTTGGCTGCTTCCACGTTAGTGAGCGAGTACATTAATTTGTGTATGAAATAGCGAAAAGTACTTGGAACTACTTAGCTGCTTCCACGTTGGTGAGCGAACAAATTAATTTGTGTATGAAATAGCGAATAGTACTTGGAACTACTTGGCTGCTTCCACGTTGGTGAGCGAGCACATTAAACCGTGCATGATTAGCGGAAAGTACTTGGAACTACTTGGCTGCTTCCACGTTGGTGAGCGAGCAC
>JAGDQP010075054.1:0-10204 GCA_022664845.1 Lepisma saccharinum | reverse complement strand
TCTTGCTGTATCGCATTCTTAATGTTATTGATTTGCGGTGCATCGGATCTGACATTGAGTGTATATAATTGAGATATATCCGAATCTTGTGTCCAATTTTCGGAAGGTAATCGGGACAGACAATCAGCAACTTGAACCTTTTTATTCTACACAATGTTATAATTATATCCTGATAAGAACAACGACCAACGTACCAGCCTGGGATGTGCGGAGGATGGAATTGCTTTATTTTTAAAAAAAATCTAGGTAACCGGAACAGAATCTGTTAATATAGTAAAAGGTCTTCCATACACGTATTTATGGAATTTACGAATTCCAAATATTAAAGCCAATGCCTCTTTTTCAAAATGTGAGTAATTTTGCTCACATGAGGTCAATTTTGCAGATACGCAAGCAACAGTTAATAAACTACCATCCTCTGCCTTGTTACACAATTGAACGCCTATCCCATAAGGACTCGCATCAGTAACCATAAATACTGGCTTGGTAGGATCAAATATGTGTATTCTATTAGCTTTATGAATTATCTGTTTAATATCTTCAACTTGACCAATACTCTGTTAGTTCATGTGTACCTTCTTCCTCCTCCTTTATGACTTTATGGAGGGAGAATGTGCACTGTTGACAGTTAAGTGTGAGAAAAATGAAAATTTCAGTTGTTCCGTTAAGTGGCTTATCCTAATGAGAAACCCCTACTTCAGAAATCGAGACTGTACCTTACGTTGAACTAAAAGCGGAAAATCGGCAAGAATATTCAATGGCAGGTAAGGAATGATTAGGATGAGAAATTAATAATTTGCAATCGTCTCTTACCAGTACCTCAATACAAGCTCCAACCCCCGATATATATGTTGGGTAGTTCGAGAGTCCGGCACCGTAGGGTAATTGCGTTATACAGTGGTGTTAAACGATTGAAAAAATCATGATAAATGTTTACATGGAGAATTCAACTATCGTATTTGGGGAATCAGTGGCGTATAGGAAGTACATGTAAGGGTTTTAACTAGAAAATTTCAAATGAAAATGAAGTTAGTTATTATTTGGATGAAAACATTACTTAATTCTTAGCAATTTTCATAGGAAAAGCATTGTGATCATCCGTAGCATAACAGTGCAATACTTACACAAAAGGGGGGAATGGACATTTCCGTTTTCCCCGTCCTTATATATTTTACAATTTGTTTGTGTACATCGGATTAAATAACATATAATGTTTTTTGAAATTTCAGCGCTACGGTTTTCCGTTACGTAGAAATATAGCATGAAATACTGAGAATTCAATCCCCTACGTCATACAGCGAAAATCATCCTCTGATTGGTTTGACGTAATCAATCCGCACTATTTCCGTAGCTATATGCTCCTCCCTATGTTACGTTCCTTATTCAGAAGTTTGAAGACGAAAAAACAAGAAAGAGATAGAACATTCACATCATCACTTAACGAGTAATTAATGTACAAATCTGCAAAACACACTTCAATAAGTTTAAACTCCAAAACATGATTTTAATAACAGAAATTGTTCGAAACATGGACAGGGGGCAGTCGTAACTTGCAATGCTCTTCTTATCGCTAGTTCGTGCAGGTGTTGATATCTTGTCAATTTGGCTCAGTTGGTGAGATTCGGTGAGTGGCAGTTGCCGGAGTAAGACGTGTTTTGCGCTCGCTCCAGTGGATCTAACACTTCTATTGTTTCATGCGATCTTTCTAGCAAGTGACGGTAGGATCTCAACCAGCCCACAGTAAAGTTAATATCGTATCTGTCATTCGATATTCGTGTGAAACTAAATGTGTGTAGACTAGTGCAGTTAGTATGAACAATTTTGTGGCGAGAAAAATCACCATTATTATTGATTGCCATGAGTTAGGATTCCGTCCTAAAACTCACCTAGTTCATGAACTATTAGTGGAACAATTTAAACTAAATCCATTAGAAGTAGAAGCTGTGGAACTTTGCCCTTACAAGAAAGCTATTGTTTTTGAAAGTACAATCTTCAGAAATCGTACATAGAGTGCTTAATACATGTCAAGGAAAGTTTGTATATAAAGATGAAGGTATTTATCAAGAACTTAGTGTTCAGAAAGAAGACAGTGCCAAAGTTAAACTAACAGTGTCAACAGTGCCCCTTGAAATCACCGACGCACAAGTAGCTCAGTTTTTCGCTCAATACGGTACTATCTCCAAAGTATCTCAACTTCAGTATGACCACACTTATGTCTTTCGTACCTACAGCGGCAAACGCTTAGTCGTTTTCAATAAGGTCACAGAAGTACCACCCAAATATATTTCTATATTGGGACATAATTGTCAAGTAGTGGGACAAACGACACAAAGAACCTGCCATCGTTGTGCAAGTACAAATCATTTAATTAGTGCTTGTCCCCATCCTGCTCCAGTTGACCCTTCTAAAGTGCAAAAAACATATTAGTTCACAGCTCCTTCAACTCGTGACGTGCCTTTGTGTATGGAAACATTTCCAGTCGTCGCTCAAGGTAGGTTTATCCTTCAAGGTCAAGGCCTTCGCCCCTCCACCGAAACTGAAGTGACTCAAGATACTTTATTGAACAAAAATGACAAGCAAGAAACAAGTTGCCCGCAGGAATTAGACAGTACTTCTGTTGGAGACGGTGTTACAGTTACCGAACACAAGCCAGAATCTATCACGTCCCTTGAGTTAGAAGAAGAAAAAATTGAAATGTAAAACAACAGCCTCCTTTCGTTACTCCCACACGATAACTCCGTGCCAGCTTATCTTCCACCTGATGAAGGAGACCGTGAAAGTTCTAATAGTGACACAAGTGTTATTAGTAAAAGTACAAAAGTACAAATAGTAAGCGGTCATCCCGCCGTCTTCGTTTCAAGAAAATAAAATTAAACCCAAACAACTTACAAGATTCTTAAGTGCTTTTCTCACAGAGGGTTTGTGCACAGCAATTAGCTAAGGTACGTACTTTTAATATATCCTTCGTGAAGGCCTGGACATTATGCCGTGCATCATGTGGTTCAGAAAGTTTCTGTTCTCTGTCATATTTTTCATGACATTGAAAATAGCCACTTTTAAATTGGGAGGGGCTTACCACCCCAAAAAAGTCCAAATGTTGTCACAATTTCTAAACTTACATTCGATCAACATTTGTGGTGTCCAAGAGATAGCGCTTTCACCAATTACTATTTCGAACTATAACATTTATAGAAATAATACTACCGAAACAAACAAATCAGTGGCGTTAATCGCTCGTGTAGATAATATAATTCAAAAGGAAAGCATATATGTGAAAAGTAATGACATTTACTTTATTAGCTTATGTCTCCCAAGTGGTCATCAAAATCGGCAGGAACGAACTCACTTTATTTATAACGAGCTTGCCGTTTTTCTTCAACAATTTCACAACAAACACTATATTATGTGTAGTGACAACAATTCTATTAGTGAAAAGGAAGATGTAAATTTTGCAGGCAAATATTCACAAGCCTTGAATGAGATCGTTGCTCAATTTGAATTAACAGATGTATATAAACATTTATACCCTAATTCAAATTAACCTACCTTTTTTTACAATAAGGGACACTGGCGTTTAGATGTTATTTATGTGTCAAAAAATTTGCGAAACAGTATCAAAGCTGTCACAGTACAAAAATTGGCGTTTTCGGATCATTCGGCCTTAATCGTTTCAATCGAGGGTGATTTTCCCTCCCATTTGCGAAGGTCTTTTCATTGGAAATTCAATGATTCCTTGTTACAAGACGAAACATACTGTCAAATAATACTTGATATTTGTAAACGGGCACAAATAAAAAAACAATTGCTTGGTAAACAAAAGCCAATTAGAGTGGTGGCAACAAACAAAGAAATCACTCATTTTTCAGTCTAAAATGTACGCCAAAGAAAAAAAAGTTGATTTCAGAAAAATCAATTACAATATTATTATCGGCTGCTAAATGAATATTGTAAACAATTAATTTTTGACCCAATGATAATTCTTAAGGTCCGACAAATTCAAGCCCTTATTTGTAAAATTACTCAATATCAGATCAAGGTATTATTACTAGAAGTAGGTTATCTAAAATTTGTATTCATGAAAAAGTATGTTACATGCATGTTCTAGAGGAACGCAAAAAAGGGAATCAAAAATTTAGTAATACTTGTATAGATGAAACTCAACAAACGTTTCAAGGTGAACAAATATATCCAGGAATTCGCTCTCATTATTTACGTATTTTCAAGCAAAACAACTTGAATGTTAATGATAAAACGATAAACATCCGAAACTACAACATATTCCCTGATCATTGTAGCGTTGAAATTGGTGACCTGATCACCCTCTCGGAGGTTGAAAAAGCAATTTTGAATTCTAATTTACACGCTACCGGTGGAGAAGACGGCTTGTCCATCAAATTTTGTGTTAAATTTAGAAAGATCATCGCCCCTTGGTTAGTAGACATATACAATGAAATTGTCAATAATAGTACTATCACTAATTTCTTTGTTACTTCTATAGGAATTGTGTTACTAAAAACCAATCCAGGCGGTCAAAAAGAAACAAGTAAATACAGAGTCATAGCCTTATACAACTGGGACTATAAAATCCTGTCTAAATTACTTAATAGAATCACTCGATACCTGCCTGATTTAATCAATGTCAACCAGGGGGGGGGGGGCAAGGACCCCAAATGCTGCTATCATGCTAATGCAATTAAGAGAAAGTTTACACTTAGCGTCTACCTTAAAGGACTTTAGATTTGCTATCCTCAGTTTAGATCTAGCCTCGGCATTTGATAACATAAATCATCACTACTTATACAGAGTGTTGCACAAATTAAACTTTCCAGTTCAGTTTATAAGTACTATACAGTCCATTTTAAGTCACCGCTACATGAAATTACAACTCAATCAACGCATTTTACCTAAAATCAAATTAGAACAAGGTTATTCTCTTTCACAACAATATTTTCAATTTTTATTAGTCCTTTAATCAATACCATCGAAGACAACATTCAGGGCATAAAATTCCTAGACTCTAACCTTAAAATACTTGGATATGTAGATGATTTAACGTGCATAGCTCAAAATAAACAAGAAGTCTCTAAAATATTTGATGTAGTTGAATCCTTCAGTTTTACAGGAATCAAATTAAACGCAGCTAAAACTAACTAATGCCAACAGATACAAAAATAGCTGATGATCTTCAAAATATTAGTACAATAGTCTCCCAAATTCGAATTTTAGGTCTAGAATGGACAACTAATATCCAAAATACTATAAAAATAAATGAAAAGCATCTTATTCAAATTTTGGTCCAAGATCTACTCAAATACCAACATTGTTTTCACCATTTGCTTCCCAGTATTAGATTCATAAATTGTTTTGTTGTGAGCAAATGCACGTACATTTGTCAACTGTTTCCATTATCTAAATCAACCATAGCGCAGCTAAACAAATACATAGGATATTTTCTTTATAAACATCAAATTCTAAAACCGAACAGGAACAACCTATACCTTTCCCTTACCCAGGGAGGTCTGAACCTAAAAATATTGCTCTTCAGGCTCAATCACTTTTGATTCATCGTACTCAGCGGCGTATTCTCCATGAATGCAAGGCATGCATTGCATGCCTTCGGATTCTAGTTTATTTATTTTATTATTTTCCAAGGAGAAATCAGAAAAGATTTTGAGAAATAACGAAGCTTCACCTGATATCCTAGACCAGAACCCGTAATACGAAAGCAGGCGGTAAGTAGTTTAGTAAACTGTTCACGTGTGGCGCTGCAGTATTCTCGTCTATCTATGTGGGCGTCTACTCAAGATCTTTGTCGTCCGCTTGCCTGTGAACGTGTGTTTTATTGGTTGAAAGGCGCGGGAGAAATCCAAAATGCATGCACCGCTAAAAGTTGCATTCAGCATAGTTGCCATCTTTATGAAAGAGTGTGTGTTGTAGCGCTGTCAATGCATGTGGAATTCCACAAAATGTTTGTAGTGTGTAATTCACGTGGAGTGCAATTCTGTGTGGATTTTTGTATTTCCAGAAAAATCACAAGATAAACTTCTAAATGTGTTATATACTCATATTTTCTTGACTTTACTGAGGATACTTCCTATTTTCGCCTTTCATCTAGAAAAGGATAAAAGTTATGAAGTAACTTAATTACTTCCTCCTTAGTGGCAGCTGTAATTTTGCGTGAGCGGCAACAGACGATCAATTTTTCCTTGTTCCAAATTCTTTCTTGCTCTCTATGTCTTGTTATTCTATGTCCTGTCGCGCCATCCTATTCTATTTTCTGTACGGAAATATAATTTACCACCAAAACTAGAAGAAATTATCACCTTTTCGGTTCCTTTTTCACATGAGCTCATTGTTGAAAACTGGCATGCGATTGAAACACTTGTAAATCACCTGTGAAACTACCATGTGTTGAACTTCGTTATTCGAGGTCTATGACAGTAAGAAAGAGGGAATTGCAAGTTTGTAAAGAGCAATTAGATGGAAGTCATCTCTAATTCACATACATAATTCTTTATAATAATAATAATAATAATAATAATAATAATAGTAGTAGTAGTAGTAGCATTGCATGCCAAACCTCAAAAGTCAGGATACGCCACTGATCGTACTGTACTTATCCCTTTGTTGTTACATTAACACACTATCTTGTAAAACAATTACAGCTGTACTGGGACATGTTAACACGCAGGCACCAGTCAACATACTCCCTTGGAAACACAAAATCCCGTATCTTACTCAAACTCTTATTGAAGTAACTTATGCTATCGTAAAGAATTTGGAATTCGAAAATTCGCAGGTTAAAGACATTTATAAATTACTCCTACATAGGGAATTAGGATCAAACTCTGATATCTGTCACAAATATCCTAACAAAGATTGGGAAACTATATGGTCTAATATAAATCGATTAATATTATTGCCTGACTTACACAATCTACGATATAAATTAACATATGGTATTTTTCAAACTAATAGCTTATTGTATGAAAAAATATATTTTAAAAACGATTTATGCTCTATCTGTAAACAACCAGACACTCTTACACACAGGTTAGAGAGTTGTAAACAAACCAGAGTATGTTGGCAATACTGTCAAAAAATATTAGCCAGAATTAATCGAACTAGTCCAATACATATTTCCCCCAATTATTTGTTACAACCACCTGATTTTCGATGTTATCCGCACACAAAAAATTAATTTTGTTAATTGGTTTACAGCTCAAACTTTACAGTTATTACTGGTTTAAGGTGAAATCAATAATGGAGACTGGTATGTTAGTCAAATTAAATTTCGATATCAACAACTTGATAAAAAAGAAAGGAATATCAATTCGTTCAATTCATTAATGCTGTATATTAAGCATCAAAATTTCGTTTGTTATTTTTTCGTATAGTAGTCATGTTATTGTAGTTAATACTTTTAATAAGAATTTTATGTGGAAGTATAGCTCCTCAGAGTTATCAACAATAAATAGAAGCAGTTACTACTTCAAAACAATGTAATAATTTATAAGCTATGTTACTAAAGACTTCACAAAATTTGTTTTGATGTTTTGCTTTTGTCAGTTTTCGATTTTTGTACAAACGTTCTATGAGTTAAAATAAAAGTATTAAAAAAAGTTGGTTAGCGCATGCAACTTTCAATTTTGTATACTTTCACCTAAGGCTGTTCGAATCCTATCAAAGGCCGTGTTTTATTTTACTTCACGAAACGCAAGAGTAACTTCAATGTAAAGTTTCAATTTACGTTTTTGTTTCTTATATTCTTTTATTATTATTTTTTACAATAAAATATTAAAACTATTCAATATATTCAAGGGCTATAAGTACGTTAAATTGTTAACAGATGGCAGTAACAAGCACTATTACTTAATGTGCTTTTAAGTTCTGAAAAATACTTCACTAGCATTCATTGAAAATGTATACGTTTTCGGATGTAAAAACCCACATTTTTTACAGAAAAAGAGGTAATAATTTTTAAATACAACAGTTCTAAAGAGCATTATTAGAAGATATCTTATGATTTAATCATGAAAATAAAAAAAAAGAGCTGATATAAATTAGTGTTGAAGCTCACAAACTATGTCAATTAAAAGCATTAAAAAGTATTAAAAGCAAAAACCAATTTTAAATGAATAAAACGAACTAAATGAAGTGTTAAGGCATACAGAAACGCTATTCACCAATTATATTATTTCTTTCGATCCATTTCTGCGATATCTTTTTAACAATACTAACAAATCAAATACCATCTGTATGTAAATGACAAGCAGTCGGAAGACTGATTACATCATAACATGCGGCGCCCGATTAAGCGCAAGGCTGAGACTCTTTTGAAGCAAGTCTATAAGTCTTGATAAATTCATCACAGAAAGAAAAGAAAATGTTTTCCGTAGTCTGCCTTAATAGAAGAATTTTTTATTGCAATAAAAAAAATACTACCGGAAATGTCCATTCTCAATTTGTAGCCCCCGCAGAATATCACAATGATACCCTCTTTTCATCTAGCCAGCTATAAGGTATATACAGTAGATGCTAATTGGTTATTAGGAACATATTACGTAGTGTTACATATATTCACGTCATACTAGGACAATTCGCCCGAAAAAAAATACAGCAAAACCCCAAAATAACGAACCAATTTTACAATAACAGGAAAATTCGCCCGTAGAACTAGCAGGTACTTTTTGGTTTAACTGCAGCCTTAGCTTCTTTCATGTCTGCCCTCTTTTAGATTACAATAACTACATGTCTGAATACAATAATCGAACAATTTCTCAATATTTTATACATTAAACCTCAAAGCGGACCAATTTTGTCATAATGGTACAATTATCGGAATTTTCTAATGCCACGTTTTCATACACGCGTGCGTTGCATGCGTTAACCGATTTTCTTAAGTTGGCTTTTTCTGTCAGTGCTTGTTGCCTACGTTGTATGAGTACGTTAAATGAAATTAATCATTACATTTTATTCAGCGACCAAGGATAAAAATATGGTAAATAATCAATGATCAATATGGTACCATTTTTTGTCCATACCGTGTACATTTATGCAATAGTCAATAGTATCGATATGTTAAATACTCAATGATCAAACTGTTAACAAGTTTTCAGGTATTTAATTTATAGATTAGCTGATTGAACCATATATTTTTCATTATTTTTAGGATTTAATAAGTGCCTGCATTTTAATATGATAATTACAATCTCCAGATAAGTGTCCAATTACTTTATGATCACCCTATAGTGTCCACTCATTAGATTTTATATTGGATGAATTAGATTACATTAGAATGAATTCGATAAAAAATGGAGCAAAATATAAGATAGATATGCAGAAAACCTGAATCAAAATGACCGCAAATAAGATTCGAACTCGCAACCTTTTCTGAAAGCTGCTCTAAAGACAATGAAGTCAAATGCTTTCTTTATGTTACTCCTGTCGAGTGTACCTGCAGAGAAGCTAAATCAACAGAATATATCATGGAGAAGAGTTTCCTCACTCCCTACCTTTTTCCTTTTGAAATTTAAAGAAAAAGAACCATCTGCTTTCTTCTTCCTTTGGCCTCCAATCAATAAATCCTCTAATTGCCGTAATACAAACGGCATGATATGACAAAATATGCATAATTTACATGTAGAACAATGCAATCCGAACCGCTGTAAGCCGACATTCCTGTAATAGTAATATTTCTTTTCTGAATAAATACCACTCCAGAGGAGTGATTATTGTCCACAAAGAAGTGTGTGCTATGTGTTTAAACCACTTGTAAGCAAAACCTACCCTAATATAATGATTTTATGGTGTCAGGCTGTCAGCAATACGTAATTCAAGAATCGTCGTGTCTCTTAAGAGTTCTTTAAGCCGAAATTACAGCAATATCGCTATTTGTGAGCTATTGCCACACCAAAATTGTACAAAGGAGTCCATTTTATGTGTACAGAACTATTTAAAGTCGTAATATTATATATACAGGGTAAGTCAAAATGATGTACCCGATTTCATAAATTTATTTTGTGAAATATAATGAACATATCTGAATGTAATACATGTGGTAAGAAGGGTAACTCTCAAAGTTTTTTTCAGTCACATCACAAGTGCTCTATGTGAGCACCTCGCGTAACACGACACACATCAAGCCGATAGTCTATCTCCTGCCAAACCTTGTGTAGTGTGTCACGGTCAATCTCTGCAATGG
>JAGDQP010075053.1:0-10204 GCA_022664845.1 Lepisma saccharinum | reverse complement strand
CCGATACACACATGACAAAATTTATCTGGATTGTTCAAACAATTTCACGGCGGTTAATATATAACCCTCCGAAACACACATGTATAAATCTCTGAAACTGACTTAGTTACGCACAAAGAAACCGCCAGAACACGGTGCATATTGCATAACTCAGAGTGAAATACTGACATATTTGGATAACGTAAAATTTTATGTATAGAAAACAACACACATGTGTACAAAGTTACTGATGACAAAATAATGTCGAGTTTTCCACATGAAGATATATGATTTATTATCACCATTGTTTCCAGATGCGCACAGAATAATGAACTAGAGTGACACAAAAATGACCGTCTGGTAAATAAATTGAAGTATGTAATACTTTTCGCTCTCACCCTCTTTTCTTACTCTCCCTCACTTTATTTAGCGCAGCATCATTCACAATTTTATACATTATTTATACTGACTGAAATGCAACAACATGTTGTGAGAAATCCTTTTTGTGCAGCTATTGATCAGGCCGGAAAGCAATACAAAATGATAAAATGAACAGTACGCACAACATTGATACAAATATATTATTTTTTTTCTAGAAAGAATAACGCGATCAGTATGAAAATTGCAAGGATTATTGGGTTGAAATCAACGTTCTATATGGTGTAATTTGGGTATTTATATGCTAACGCGACAAGGACCAAGGGTATGAAAATTATAAAATGGGAAATTTCTCTGGGAATTTCCCATCAATCTCTCTGTCACGCAAAATCTCTAAGTGATGAAGAAAAACTGATTTCATATTCGAAATCAGCGTGAACATTTCCTAAAAATGAGTTATTTCTATCTTGTGCCAAAAATCAGGATTATCAATTATTTATATTGACGGATTTATAAGCAAAGAGCTCTAAAACAATTGGGACATGAATTTACAAAATGTGAACTATACAGATTATACAGATCACAATTGGAAAGGAAATTCTTCGGTGCTGGATTTAAGCTTTGTGCGTAATAAGAAATATCAAACATCACTTTAACTAACAAGCATTCTCCCGATAGGTCTCGCTTGACTTTGCACTGGTATAGAAGTGTAAGAGACGTTATTTAAATAAAAACAAGTGAAGTAAGGTAATTAGTGCGGTGCTTTAAAATGTTATAATGATGCTCTACGGAAAAACTGATGCCATACTGTCAGGGATACCTCAGCAGCGTCGTAACATCGATCTTGAAACTTTATCTACACTGCATGTTGTAGGCGCATGGCGCCGCTAGGATTCACTAGTCCGTTGCTATTTTCCAGTTTGATTTTTATAAACACTAGCCAACGAACGTAAATGACATTACTTATTTAAAAAAAGACTACTTTAATAATTTTGATAATGAATTTTATATGTGATAGAAACAATTCCTTTATACTGTAAATACTGAGTCATCCCATGTGTGCGATGCCCACTAAAATTGCGCCATCTGACGAGAGAATAGTGAAAGTAAATGGTAAGTGCCATAGAGGAGGCATATATGGAAATTGATTTTGCAGCCGTGTGGACAAGGAGAATGATCTACTCCACGTTTTGGAGGTGTGGTTGTGTTTGATCATGGTAGTGTCGGAAGACTGCATAAGGCTTGTCATGCTGTATGAATTTCACAATGTACATCCAGCCAGCAGAGCGTCACGAAACATCAATACCGTATAAGATCAGGGTGCTGTGGATGCCCTAAAGTGCCAGAGGGGTTCCAGAGGTTTCGATGTGAGAACACCAGGCGCAACGATAAGCCACGAGAAGGGAGGTCTGTGCAGCTGGACAACGATGTTCTGCTAGCACTGCTGATGTAAATCTAATGCAAAACATTGAAGAACTAGCTAACGAACTCCATGTCATGCATTTGACTGTCATCATCATATACAGGACTTCATGTTCACCGTCATCTTAAGGATTTTAGGTGCGCGTCGAAACTCGGTAAATGGTACTACATGCATTACCACCTCAACAGAAGCAGAAGCGATTTGACATCTGCAGTTCTCTGCTCACTCGTCAAAGGCGTGAGCCATCTCTGGACAGAATGATGAAATGAGGGTCCATAACATTACACGCAAACGGCAGTGGTTACTTAAAGGGGCCTGTGCCAAAATATTATCTCCCCCCCCCCCTGCAATGTAATGTTTAGTGTGTGGAAGGATAATCAATTCTGAGATTTTGCCACTTAACTAGACCATCAATTCAGATGTCTACTGTCAGCAGCTTCAAACTCTACGTAGTTCATGTTTGGAGAAATGGCCTGCTCTGGTTATTGCAACGGTGCGCTTAATAACGGTCATAACGCGCACCCAAACGCGGCTAAAAGTTCCTGTGCTAAGATCGATTAATGTGGCTGACACAAACTCTCCAACACAGAGTTTTCACCTGGTCTTGCACCAACAGACTACCGTCATTTTCGCAGCCTGAAAACCTGCTCTTGCGGGAAAGCACTGCAAAATGAGGATGACACGCGACGAACAATTACCTACTTTGTTGCATCCAAAACCGGTTACTTCTTTAAGTGGGTAACTCAAAAAGTGTTCGACAGTTAGCAGAGTGTTATGGAGTCCGATGGAAACTATTTTCCTGACTAACGATAATGTTACAGGTAAGTTATCATTCTTTCATTTACCGTGAAAAAATACGATATTGCTCATGAGATACGCTGAAATATTTGAAGTTAACTACAAACAAACAGGACCTGAAGTGTTAATATCTGCTACTGAGTCGTTAATCAAAAGTAAGGATGAATGTGGGCTTAACTTTGAACTTTGGCAAAATTCCTGGATGTACCATATTTATTTTTTACACTATTTCACATATGAAGACTTTCACATATGAATTTTATAAGGATTATGATTACAGATAATTAGTGATAATATTATTGTAAATTGCTAAATAAATTATTCTTGTTTGATGAGTAATGTTATCACCCCTTTGCTCGTTTCATTCAACTAATTTGTTATAAAATATGCAAACAATTGACTCCTTATTTAAAGAGCTGTATGCTTTTTGAGTTATTGTTAGAAAAGTCATATCCGAACTTGAATATTTTTAATGACATAATATTATATTATCTGCAATTCTAGTGAATATATATATTTTGTAAGAAATTTCGATTATAATTTGTAATCTTTTTCTGCACTAAATTTGTTTCTAGTGACACTGTTTCGAAGAAAGAACTGAGAAATATTTAGAAAAATCATCGAAAACTGTTATATGATGTTATCTTTACCATAGGTACTTTTCAAATTTATTCGTATTCATCAATGTAAATCCGTTTTTACTTTTCCGAAATGCAAGTAGAAGAAAACCCAGGGGATTCTTCTATCACTTTCAGATAACAACCAACGTACCATTTGAATTGCCTTTGTGTCGTTTCCCATATAACTCAGTGAAAAATATATCCCTTCTGCAAAATCTTAGACCTTTAAATACAGAATACTCGCTTGCAGGCGTGTTGTTCCTTAGTATCCGTACAGTTGTGACTATGTGTGATCTTCATGTGCTCGAACCGGATAAGGTGTGTATTTACCTTTATAAATTTTATATTTAACTGAAGTAAAATGTTTTTGACATTACCAATGGATCATTTGGATGAAACGAATAAAACACTCTAAAACAATGTGTACATCTGCCTTTTAACGGATGTGTTTTTTGAAATTTTGCAGAAACTAAAACGTTCAGCTGAAAACTGGCTGAATAAATAGGTTAATCCAGAAAGTGGATTCAGCTCATCTGCCTCCATTTTTTGGACGAACGTTGTGCATTCTCTTTTACAGTGCGGGGTAGTCAGTCCCACGCTCAGCTGCCTCTAGATCTCGAGTGTCTAGGAATACAAAGGTCAGTGTGGTACTCAATTTGATAGGAGGCTGAGTATAACTCAGAGTGCCAGACATTGAAACACTGAAAGAAAAGTCTGCAGTGGCGTGGCCGGGATTTGAATTACACTTCTTGAATATTCTTTCAATCGGGCAGCAAGAACTGAGTCACCGCAGCTCAGCGGTAGAACGTTGCCATAACATTCGGGAGGTAGTAAATTCAATACCAGCGGCCGACTATTCTGACTCAGGTTTTCAAAAGTGGTGGTTTGCCTCAGTAATACCAGGAAAATGCTTGTATTGGCACCTTCAACATAGGCCCTGGTCAACACCTTCCAGGATCTTTCCTCTCTCCTATCCCGGTCTGCGTCTTAGATGCCTAAAGGCCAAAATAAAATTCAAATTCAGGCAACAAGGCCTGCAATTTCCTTTTTACACCGTCTGCATTTGGCTTTTACTGTTGTATTACTTTCGGAAGGATTATCTCTAATAAAGTGTGTCCAGATTAAATCCTTTATTTCTTCTTGTGCACCATTGATAATGAGTATTAACGAGCAGTAAAGAAGCAGAGAACAAAATAAGATCTATCATCCGCCATAAGTTGAAAGGGGGCGCAGGGTCCCCACGTGCACACTCGGATCCATCCGGATCATTATTTTATTATTTAGTGTCTCAACAAAATTTATAGAGCAATTCCACGCGTCACGCACTGAGATTTAGAATACACTTTTCGACTTTAATTGACTTATAACTTCCCTTATAATTTTTAGAAAGGCGATTTCAGCACACTCCTCGGTAGAAGAGACATTGAAGAATGGATTCGCGGTAAAAGAGCACGTAATGAATAAAAATACTATATATTATTTAATGTTAAAATTGTTGTCGCGCACTGACGTTTTTGCAACCCGCACCTACCAGGTACACTCTGACATTAATTTCCCCCCCAATTTTCTGAAAGTATGGACCCCCCAAAAATTCAAAATATCACATTAAAGATGAATGTGTTAAGTTTAAAAATTCCAGAATATATAAATATAATGAAGGTATAGGAGAAAAAACACAGCGTCACTCAATGTTACATTTTCGTCACGCACTGATATCTATAAATCATTAGATGCTTTTACCTTACAAGTATTGCTTCATTGTATACATTCTGATATAAATTAACTAACAGTCTAAGTTATTGATCCTAGAATAGATATCATTATTAAATATAATGCGTGGCCAAAATTCTAATATTCCAAAAGTTAAAAATTTTAAATCCACACTAGAGCGATTCTACGAATAAGTGACACCCTCTAGTAAAAAGTCAAACATACAGTGAACATTTCGTATATTAGTGCAATCAGCTCTTGAAAGGTATCCAGAGCCGAAAGTAAGGGGAGAGCAAAGATCGTTCGTGCCTTCCAGGGATTCAGCCAAGATTTTCAATTTGGGGGTGCAAAGTAAAAAGATGGAAGGCGTAAGAGCAGTCTTCCGCAGTTTCTATCAACATGGTTTCGGTTTTTAGTGTGTACAACAACTTAATAATTGTAATTTATACTCTCTTGGAAAAATAATTGAAAATCTAGTAGCTATTCATGTCAAATATTCAGGCATATAACTTGGCCTTTAAAACGCATTAGATATTAGCACTTTATTTTTCAGTGATCAAGTTCTTGATGATTTCAGTTGGACAGATTTTTTTTCTTTTTCCAGTATTAATTTTAAAAGTTAAGGGAACATTTAAGCTAAATTTATTGTTTGAATAAGAACTTTTTCTTCTTTCAGCACTCAAACCACCTGCTAATAAGGGAGGACCCGGGTAATACCGAGTTTCGAATTTCGACTGAGAAAATATTGTCATCGTAGATGTACCAAAAATATTTGTGATCTAGTCTTTAATTTTGTGTTAATTTTTTCTTAATTGCCTATATAAAAGTAAGTCTTGCTTAAAGAGACGTAAGTAGGATTGCAAATTGCTGCCTTGAAAAAATGAAATTCAGAAAAAGCTGAAGACTCATGGTTTCTTTCAAAAGTGCAAAAATTATAGAAAAAGACACGAAGTTTTTTTTTATTTACAATACTAAGTATCTGTATAAGTTCTTTCACCCGATATAAATTCCAAGCTCTTAATAAGATAAATTATAATAAAAATCTGCATAGTTAATAACTACTGTTCCTTTCTTCATAAATATAGACAAATTACAATGTAACCATAGATGCAAATGCATGGCCCTGAAGTTTTTGTTTTCCTGACAGTTTCTCACAATAAATAAAAATGAAAGTCTTGTTTGATATTATCGATAGCGAAATAATATATCCCGTTTCTAGCATTCAACCAATAAAGAACAAATAAAAAATAAAATAAGTATCCACCTGTAGGCTTGTGGTGCAATAATACTGATTATTTTGGAAACTAGCTTTCAATCGGGACAAATTGCATACGTTTAACTGGTAATAACGCAGACTTTCGTACTCTTTCAAAGAAGAGAAATAAAATTATCATATTTTAAACACAGCTTAAAAAACATAGTTTAAAACAGATGTTCAAAATGTTATCAACAAAATGTTATCAACAATCCCCTTTATCTAAAGCAAATTTAAAACATCCATTAAAAACATTTTGTTTAAAACTTTCCATCTCTGCTATCCACTAAATGTGGACTTCGGTCTCGACGTGACTCTGATCCTCCCTGTAACGTTGTAACCGCAGAAAACACTATATGTTTGGTCCTCATCACTGCCCTCCTTATCTACAATAAGAGTGGTAAACTATTGAACCAAAAGCTCTTCTTCAAACAGTTGATTTCTAATCTGTTCGAAAACTATACTTTCTTCCCTTGTTGGCGTTTCGTCCGAAATGTCAAATAAATCCACTAATAACTTACACACCGCTTTTTGTCTCATTTAGCATTACATAATTAACTAATTTCACACGCGTCTAATTATACACTGCAAACTTAACATTTTGCCTTCTCTTTTGACAATGAGCTGCATCTTTCCTCGTACACACATCACCGCCTCTACGTAAACATATTTGTAAACATTTATTAGCAATTGAAATTCCACCAAATGTCTTATCCTCTGTTGTAACGCACAATTATCTTGGGCTCTAATATAAACAAAATAATTTTAAAAATGCACATAATCACTCACACTCGCATCTAAAATAAAAGAAAGGGATGCGGTTCCCTCTCCTGTTTTCTCTCTCGACGATACCTTTAGCAACACACATAAAAGCCTCCTAACTGCTTGAGCTAACACTACTTCAAAATATGCATTATTGTGCAGCATGTCTCTTCTCTTTCTTACCTAATCAACTTGGTTTTGTTCAAACATCAGCAAAGACCAACATTCGTAGCGTCTTAATAGTCGTGCTTTTTATTATTGGGGAACATTGTTTGTGTGATAATTTGCATTTTTCTATATGCTGTTGCACTATTACGACTACTAAATTTGAATTCACTTTATAAACCATTTCATGTATCTTTTTCTAGAGCTATGTCGACATATCCATTATATAGTTTTGAAATTTAATTTTAAAAACATGTGGATCTACGAAAGTATGTAACACTAATCCGCGAGACTCTGCTTTTTTTATTTTCCAAGGAGTAGTATCGAAACCGCCAACAATATATTCAAGGTACATTAGCACCCTGTTCATTTTATCATATTTGGGAAATGTAACGTTCCAGGACCTGTAGTTCTTTTCCCCATTGTCCATAACACTTAAGAACTTGGTGATCCACATAGCTCATCGTGCTCTAAAAGATGTGCTATGTCTGCGTTGGATTTTCGCGATTACCAATACGACCTGCCCTTGCAAGGAAAATCTCGTGTTAACTTTTCTTGGAATTCGAAATGCTTCTTACATTCTTCAGTAATTTTCCAAAGTTTATGTCCACAATAATGTCAATTGTGTTTTTTTTATTTAATCTCGTTGCATTTATTAATTTCTTCAACATTTTTTAGTCGTCTAGGTCTTTATTTTTAAAACGTACATAATTTTCATTTAATTTTATTAGTCACTGCGTTTTCATATTCAATACCACAGTGTGAAATTAAATTAGATAATTAGTGTATTTATTGATTATTTTAATGTGTCTTTCATACAAAAGTTTCATAACAAAATTATCCGGCAAGGAGGTTGCAATGCTACATTTATTTTCCAGATAAATTGGAGCCTGTTCACACATTTTTATTCAAGAGTTATGGACTTAACTGTAAGTGTGATCGTTCATGTCTTCTGAGCGATTCTATACTTGCCACGACTATCAAGTAAGTAGTGTATTTAACAATTGAAAGTGTTTAAACTCTTTATTCAGCTTGCCACTAGACGAAACGGCCAGTTTGCTGGGATCAAAATAAGAAACAAAGTCCGTATAAACATACGTCCGATTTTTCTTCGTTTCTAAGATACAGGGATTTTGAACTTAGAGGCTATTTAACGTTTTAAAATAGTAAAGCAAAAGAATGGTTGCCAGTAAGTCAGAAGTAATTCACGAAAGCAGTTCAATTGTGTTTATGGAAATTTATATATTTTGAGAGAAGGTGTGTAACAAATGAATTTGGGGCGTTATTTATTTGCTTTACCATTGAACGACGTCCATTGGCCTCCAAGCTGGACACCCTTTATCTCACAAAAGAAAGGCAAAGTCGGACCCATGTTTATAAGGACTCTGTTTCTTATTTCGATGTGAGGAATCACCACTTAAATCCTGGTCGTATATTTTACAGACATCTCGTTCATGATTCTGTTAAAATTATGTCCCTTTGCTAATACTGAACTTGGGAATTTACATGAATCAGGTATACTTTAAGAGACTACCCTCAAATGTTTGCTGGCAATATCATTATTATTGATTGTTATTAGGGTAAGCGTGTGCTTCATCATAAGACTTGATTACACAAATTATTTGTATATCATCGTTATAAATTACATGAAAGGGGTCTTTAGAAGAGGTTCTTGAGACTTCATTAACTTTCGGTTTGCATTCTAGAATATAATAGGTTCACTAAATTACATTATCAATTTTGTATATATGTACTTATGAAGGATGATGTGTCTTTGCATTGAGCGATCTTTTTTTTTGTGCTACAGAATTTGAAAACTATTATGTAAATTTCCAGTCTGTATGTTTTGTTTCTGAAATGTTCATTTAAAGTTTTATTTTAATATTATTTCTAGTTTGTCGAATCTATTATTTTTAGTACTACCTAAAATATAAAGAGAAAAAAAGAAACTTATTCAAAGGAATATCTCAAAAGAATCATATCACGTAAAACAAATTTAGTTGCTCTAATGGATGACCAGCATAGAGAAAGCGTCATCTTCTTTTCCTTACATGTTTCATGCCCGGTGATCTCATTACTTTCATTCAATAATTTCCTGAGACTAGTGCCATCTTTGCGGGGCCACCAAAATGACCTTAACAGTTACTTGGATTTGACGATATACCTCTGGTATTCTGAGAAAGAGGCAGAACCTTGTAGACGTTGCCAGAAAGTGCGGAACTCGTCAGATCATGAGAGTCTTACTGGTCAGCTTGTGTGTTCATGTTATACTATGCACAGTCACCTGTTATTTCGCTTAACTTTTCCTTGTTGACGTGATGCAATTTGACAGGACCCTCTAGTATAATTGGCCACTCACGAAGAAGGGGAAAGAAACATGTCATTTTAAAGGTAGTACTACATGGATATCTTAAGCTCAAAATCAATAATGGTACACGATATTTTGTGGCAGAAGATAGAGATGAGCAAAATAGTCCAGGTGGTATAACGTGATTTAAATTATCATTTTATTATTAAGAAAAGAAACTTCGCAACATGGCGGAAGTTTGACGACCATTAGGAAAATTTGTAGTTGAACGCTTCTAGTTGAGTAAATTGAAAATAAGTTTTATTATATTGTCTTACATTTCCTAATATTCCTACCAGGGTCGTAAAGTAATAAAGTTGAAAAATACGTAATTTCGTGTGGGTTAACGGTATCGCTCGTTGGTGTGTAGTTTATAGGCCCTCGGGCTCAATTGCCGGTGGAAACAAAAGCGATTCGATTTAAACGTAAAGTGTAAGTCTCGTACATAGGATATCATCTTCATCCCATGAAAAACAATGAAAACGCACATTAGTTCACCTTGTCCAGAATCCTTAGGTTCAGACAAGTATTCGGGCAGAACACCATCTTCATGAACGCTCCAAAATTAAGGAATAAATTAAAGTTCGATATTTTAATATCTTATCGTTATTACCCTTTAACTTTACATTTAAAACTATGCCCAACGATTCCTTACTCTTTTCAGGCACACACATATGTTAAATTTTCTCTATATATTTTGGTTTAAAAAATAAGATCGAACGTTGAATTTACTTCAGTAAAGTACATATTAAATTTATGTTAGCTTT
>JAGDQP010075052.1:0-10204 GCA_022664845.1 Lepisma saccharinum | reverse complement strand
AGATATGTAGCAACTAAATAACTTGTAATATATGTGAAAGAAATTTAAATGACTTACCACCAGCTGTTTAATAAACATATTAAAGAAGAAAATACAATTCTCCAAAGATAATAATAATATGATTGAAAAGTTAGAAACATGGACGGATGAATGAAGAGAATGCTTGCGTAAGGTAAATATGAATAAAGCAAAAGTAAGAGATCATGATCATTTAACTGGAAAATTTAGAGGTGCAGCTGACAGCTATGGTAATTTAACTATATAAATCCTAATTTTGTTCCAGTATTTACATACAACTTAAGTGGTTATGATACTCATCTGTTTATTAAAGAACTTGGTTATGATACAAATGATGTAAAAATAATTCCAAATAACGAAGAAAAGTATATAACATACTCAAAATATGTAATGATTAATAAAAAGAACGGGATGCATTGAAAATTTCTACATTTATTTTAGATTATATCAAAGAGTTTAACGGAATTAGCAAGTAATCTTACCATAGAACAATATAGAGAAACGTTAAAGTACTTTTCAAATGATCTATTAGATTTAGTAATTAAGAAAGCTATATATTTGCATATGATTATATTGACTCAACTGAAAAATTAGAAGAAACAAAACTACCTCCAAAAGAAAAGCTCTTTAATAAACTTACCAAAACTCATATAAGTGATAAAGAGTATGAACATGAAAAAATGTCTGGAAATCATTCAATATTAAAATAGTTGTAGAATTTACTTAACTTTACAACAAAACAAATGTATTAATTGAAGCAGATGTATTTGAAAACTTTATGTTTAAAGGAATTTGGATTAGATCCTGCTTGGTATTATACAGCACCTGGCTTATGATGGAATTCAATGTTAAAAATGACTAAAATTAAAATAGAAACGTTAATTGACTATGAAACAGATATGAATGATAGAGAAGGGTATAGGAGGTGGAATTTCACAATGGGGTAAAAGATATGTTAAGGAAATAAATACATGGAGAACTACAATAAAGATGAGTGTTCAATAATATCTAGCATATCTAGACGCAAATTACTTGTATGGTTGGGCTATGAGTCAATTCATGCCTTATAAAGACTTTAAATGGATTAGACTTTGCATAGATATAATGAATTTTCCAGATGATTCAGAAACCGTTTACATATTAGAAGTTGATCTAGTAAAGTACTTACATAATAAGCACTCAGATTTACCATTAGGTCCAGAAAATACGTGTGCAACAGAATCAGATCAATGCAAATTATTAGCAACACTTTATAACAAATAAAGCTACGTTAATCACTATAGAAACTCAAAACTTTATACGTCACTTGGAATGAAACTAAAGAAGGTTCATAGAGTATTAGAGTTTAAACAATCAAACTGGTTAAATACATATATTGATTTAAATACAGATATGAGAACAAAAGCTAAGAATGATTCTGAGAAAGATTTTTACAAATTAGTGAATAATAGTGTATTTGAGAAAACTATGGAGAACATTAGAAAGAGTTCATGTATTGGCTTACAATGTATCCCAAAAAAGGTTGAAAATTAATAGCAAAACTCAACTTTGATTATAGAAGAATGTTTGCATAGTATCTATGCGCAATACATATGGAAAAAGAGTAATTACCATTTCATAAACCAGTGTATGTGGGTATGAGTGTATTAGAATTATCAAAACTAATAATGTATGATTTCCATTATAATGTTATGAGGCCAAGATAAAGTCTTGTTATATGGATACTGATAGTTTTATATATGAAATTGAAACAGATGACTTCTATAAAGACATGGGGAAAATGATTAATCATTTTGACACAAGTGAATATAGAAAGATAATATAAGATACCACTCATTAATGAGAAAGTGTTGAGAAAGATGAATATAAAAGTAAAATAAGGACGGAATTTGTTGGATTACAGTAAGAAATGTATGCCTTTAAGGTAGAGAATAAAGAAAATTAAAAAGAAAAGGGAATAACTAAATCACTAATAGAAAAATAAATTAAATTTGATTTTTATAAGAAATGTCTGTTTGAGAATATTAAAACATATAAAGACATAAACCTGATTCGAAGTCGTAAGCATGCAATATATTCTACTGTATAACTGTTAATAAGCTAACATTACATTCATTAGATGAGAAGATATGATATATGTATATATATTATTAGAATAATTTGTAAATCATTAGTTTAGAGACATTATGAAATATCTTAGAAATGGAATTATGTGTAGTGTATATAGATAATAAGTGCTATATAGTAAAATACTATAAATTTCTGTTCAATTATGTTCCTTATCTAAATGTTTAACACAAGGACAATTTGGGGAAATGTATTTTAATAATAAGATTTATATATAAAAATGTGACTGGGGTGAAATTGAGCTAGAACATACAATTACCCTCTACTTCTGTAAAGCTCGATTAAGCAAATCATATTTCAAGAATTTAAATTCCTATATTTCAAATCCACAAGTTAAACGCTTATTATTTATTGTATTAAAAACTATGTAATTGTTCACTGAAAAATCTTAACTTCTCCTATTTATTTGCCCCCTTTTATCTTTCAGTTTGAAGTACTAAATTATGTTGTTAATACTTAATTTCTATATTACATTCCATTTTGATTTGAAATTTAATAAATTATTTTTTCTCTCACAGCACAGGAACTCTGTTTCTCAGCACTCTAGGGTGCCTTTGAAAGTCACTTTGTTTCGAACAGAAGCATCACTTTTCATTTAAAGTATTGATTTTACTTTCTTTCGTGTTCTAATAGAAACGATACCGAGGTCACATTTTCTGTGATCTCTTCCCAACATCTCTGTTTTATATAATATATGAAATATATGTCGGAAATCCAAAACAAAAGATAACTGTTTTGTACTTCGCTAAAGTAAGTGGTCGATGAAACAAAAATGACAGTTTGTTTCAGTATCAACGAAAAATCAATATTTTATTTGATTCATACACAAATGACGAACTATCGGTACCAAACGTACAAGTTCCGTAAATCTTAATATGTACTATAATGTGTACCTCTTTTTTGTCAAGATGTAAAACGAAATAATTAAATTTTAAATTTACAAATTTTATCTATTTACTGAACTTCTTTAGGGTAGACTAAATACAAAGATAGTGTTTGAAAATAACACACGCCTCAGACGCAAAAGTTAGAGGGTATTGTCGCGTAATCGTAGTACACTCTGTCCTCGAAACAACTCAAACTGACTTTTGTTCAGTATTTCACACTAGGGGTTGACTTTGATTCAGGTACGAAGTCGGAGATTTTTCCCTGGAGTAAAGTCTCACCTTTTTACCTAACCAGAAGAGTACTTCAAGGCATCTACAACCGGTAAAGGGGCGCAAAAAGAGTAAAGGGTGCAGACGGTTTTCGCATCACAATTATACAGTTTACCTAATTCTACGGTGGAACTCTGGGAAACCTCATTAAGGACCTGCACCTAGAAAAAATGTGAGGTTCCTGAAAGATATTAAATCGTACACTTCTTACCTGTTGTAATCTTATAACTAATAATGTTTAGACTGCTGGTCCTTCTCCATGCTGGAACCTGCTATAAAACAGATTACAGGGAATACAAGGGGATGCTTACTTGGAAAGACTAAACTAAATTAATTTGAGTTTTATTAGAAAAATAATGTTGAAGAAAATAACAACTAAATAAGAGGAGAATTATTGGGGAGAAGTAATTGATTATTTCGTTACCTTACGAAGTTGTGACTCAGAGGGGAGTGATCCGTCTCTCATGACAGATCTCTTCTTAGGGAAGTGAAGCCTCCAGCCTCTCAGTCTTAATTCCGATCTCCGGCCTCTGGTCGTAAGGCCTTCGTGAGTCCTGTTAAGTGTAGGGGAAAGTAGGGTATGGAGTCCCTGTGGGAACCTACATAACGAAAGGAGACAGGATCTGGTCCTCCTAGAGGGGTGTGTGCATTACGCTAACAATCTCACCACATGAAAAGTTTTGTTAAAAAAACTGACAACAGGCCTCGGAGAAGGACTTGAACTGGAAATAAGACACGGCAACAGATGAAGGAAAATGATATGCGGCTTGCAACATGGAACGTGAAGTCGATGCTAAAGGCTGATACAATGCACGATATAGCAGATTAAATGCAAAAGTATAACATTCATTTAATAGCAATACATAAACTAAGATGAACATGGTAAGACAGAATTGATAAAAGCAATTCCATACTGATAAAAGTGGGGGAGAGAAACGGGGAACGAAAGGAACCGGCTTTGTGCTAAGTAAGAACTTCAGGAAATCATTACTTGCATTTGCACCTGTTAATGAAAGAATTTGCAAGATCAGATTAAAAGGGAAATTTCAGAACATAACTATTATTTCGGTATATGCACCTAGAGAAGATGATGATCACCTCAAAAAGGAGCGATTTTATGAACAACTGGACACGGTAAGAGAAGGGATAAGCAGACACAACGTATTAATAGCAACTGGGGACTTAAATGGAAGGATCGGTAAGGATCAACAAGTAAAGGAAATCATAGTAACCAACTCATTACATGCAACGACTAGCGAGAAAGGTTGGTACAATTTTGGACGAGAAACAAAATGAACATACGAAACACATTCTTTGAACGGAAATATATTCACAAAGGAACATAGGAAACGCCGGATAAAACACACACTAAACCAAATAGATCATGTGCTTATAGATAGCAGACACGTGACTTTAGCAATAGAAGTGAGAACATGTAGAGGATCAAATTGTGACAGTGACCATTATCTCGTGAGAACAAAATTGAAACAAAGGCTAGCCAGTATAGCAATGAGAAAAGGGCTGAAGAGGAATAAATGTGATACAGAGAAATTGAAAGGTGCTAGGAAATAAGACTATAAAAATAGGCTAAGTAAAATAATACGGAATACTAAGGAAACCAGAGACACTGATGAAGTCAGGAGTGCAATAGAAAAGTGTATTGTAGAGGCAGCCAAAGAAACAACTGGAACGAAGAAACCCTGCAAAAAGAATGTTTTGAGGAGGAATGCAGGATAGCAATACAGAGAAGGAATGCAGCTGGACAGAAAGTACTTCAGCGGGAGACAAGAACGCATATAGAAGAAAGAAGAAACTATAGATGAAGAGTAGAGTAAAGGAAATAGAGGACAATAAAAAAGAAGAAAAAGCACAAGAATTATGTATAAAGCAATAAAAGATTAGGGCATTGGATTCACATCGCGTATATACGTTTGCAAAGATAACAATGGCAAGATAATAGAAAACAAGGAACAATGCATGGATAGATGGGTGGAGTACCTGAGTGAGTTACTAAATGTGGAAGATGAAGAAGCATACAGATTGGGAATTCGCTGGAAAACGGAACGAACCAACAAGTGAAGAAGTAAAGAGAGCAATACAAATGCTGAAAAACAACAAGGCACCAGAGAAAGATTCCAAGTAGCTGAACTGATAAAGATAGGAGAAGAGGACCTGTCTAACATAATATCCATGCTTATCGGCGAGATATGGAGAGAAGAGAAAATACCAGAAAATGGAAATGCGACCTTATTTTCCTATCCATAAGAAAAGGGATAAACTGAATTGCATCAACTATAGAGGAATAATACTCCTGAACACGACGAACAAAATCATTTCAAATATACTATTCAACCGAGTAAAGGAGAAAGCTGAAGACAAGATAGGTGAATACCAATGCGAATTCAGACCAGGAAGAAATACAATAGACCAAATATTTACTGTTACTCAGAATTTGGAGAAAAGTCACGTTAAACCATACCACTTTACACATGCTGTTCTTAGATTATAAAATATATTCGATAGTCTCGGCAGAATTACTAAAATATTTGATACTCTGAATTGACTCGGCATACCTAGAAAACTAACAAGACTGATTACCATCACAATGGGTGGTTCAATATCAAAGGTATTAGTACAAAGGGAAATATCCACTGAATTTTCAGTTCTAACCGGTCTAAGGGAAGGAGGCGTTTTATCTGCATTATTTTTAACTTAGTATTACAGGACATCATTGGACAATTAGAACACGGTAACATCTTCCACAAATCAGTACAAATTTTGGCTTTCGCAGACGACATACTGATAATAGCACGAACCCTACAGTGTTTAAAAACATTTGAGCGAGTAGACAATTTATTAAAGATAAAAGGACTAGTTATTAACGAAGTGAAAACAAAGTACATGAAAATCTCGAGAAGGGAAAGAATAAACGGGCGCAAAGAGTACACATAAACCAATTTACCTTACAAGAAATTAAGGAATTTAATTATCTGGTCTATCTTATAACCAGCAAACTGGATATCACTGGTAGAATAAACCATAGAATTCAAGCAGGAAACAAATGCTATTACAAATATGAAAATTTATTCATATTTGTAAAACTTTTATGAAGAGAAACTAGACTCAGAATGTACAAAACTTTAGTAAGACCAATAGTAACATATGGATGTGAGGCATGGAAATTCACAAATAAGGCTAAAGAATTGTTATTAGTATTCGAACGGAATATATTGAGACGGATATACGAAGCAGTTAAAACTGAAGACGGAGCATACCTAATCCTATTTAATCATGAGCTAGACCAAATAATGGAGCAGGGAAATATTGTACGTTTTGCAAAGTCGCCAAGATTGAGGTGGTTGGGGTAAATACCTCGGATGGAGGACACCAAAAGCCAACATAGGTAGTGTCTCAAAGACTCATAGGAAGAAAATGAGCCAGTGGACGGCCAAAGAAAAGATGAATAGCAGATGTAGAGGACGACCTACAGACATTAGGAATTCGGGGCTGGAAAGACATGACTAAGGATAGGAACTGGTGGAGATCTGTTGTTAAGAATGTCCAAGTTCACGAAGAACTGTAGCGCAGAAGATCTAATCAAACCTGCAAGAGAAATCCTATCAACCTATTACTTGCCTGAGAGGTAAAATTTACTCTCAATGTTAACAAAACAATATTTTGACATTTGAAACAATAGAAAATATTTTCGAGACTCTCATTAGTATTTAAATGAAGATTTCACTAACGCCCTTCCGTTGAATCGTGACGTACTGACGCATGACAGTCAGCAACACGTATACATTCTCCATCTCCTTATTTGGAGCTGAGTCGTTAAGTCAAATGCATGAACCATTCTTCTTCCACTGATTCAGCTGTATCATTTCCTGTTTATTTGGTCTTCAGTTATAATGCTTGTATTTGCTTTTTGGTAGAAGCGGTGCTGCAATAACATGTAACAGCCAGAAGCACAAACAAAAGTCCATGTTCCTTATCCAAATAAAATAAAAATAACAAAAAGCAGGAAAGTGCAATTTTGCACGTCTAGATTTCAAATTACGAAACCATTACGCCACAAAATGTAGAAGAAATAGTCTATACATACGAAGCTCGCGAACTTTTCTTCTTGATAATCGTAAACGGTCATGCAATGGTTGAGGCGTGATCAACGTTCAGAACGGTGTCCTAAACTACCTCTCCAGCCACGGAAGATCTTGTTGTTGTTGCTATGGTGGACTATGGTGGGAGAGACCCATTATGTCTTTCTCAGACGACGTGAAACCATCACCGCAGATCGTTACAGTGTTGAACTCCATTAAATGTGCCGTAAACGTGTTCGCAAGGATCCAGTAATGGCCAACAGACATGCTGTCCTCATGCTGCATGTCAATGCTCGCCCACACGTCGCGCAAAGAACGGTGCAGGCCCTCCATGAGTTGCAGTAAGAAACACTTCCTCACTCGCCGTATTCCCCGATCATTTTGCTGACCTACTGAATACCACCTCTTCCGGTATCGATCAGTCCTTGGCAGGGAAGACATTCCGTGATGATCGGGCGATGGAACATGCAGTTGAGGATTTCCTCGCATCGCAGATTCTACACCTCTTTCACCACGGAATCCAATAATTGGACGAGCGATGGCTTTGATTAACCAGGCAATGTAGTTTTCATTTTTTTGCCTTTGGACATGACACACCTGGTGCGGATACTTCACTTGCACCACCTCAATATATACAGGATTTCTAAGATAAATGCTAGGCAAACTCACGGTATTCTGGCATTTGCTAATGTAAATAAAAATGGCAAACTTTTATATGTGATACCTACGATGACCATATTCACTCAGCCAAAATTCGGAACAGGCTTTACAGAACGCAATGGGTGCCTTAACAGCCCCTCCCTTTTATTCTTTGGTGCTTTGTGTATTAATGCAAGAAACAGATTTTAGTTTTGTTATAAATGTAGCTTAAAAGTTGCGTATAGAGCGAACTCAGTGTTGCCAATTGCTATTACAGTAATTGTAGTCAAGCCAAAATCCCGTTTTCTTGATGTTGAACTGTTACATTCCATAAATATGATTTTTTAAACACTTTAATTACTTACGATTTAAAATATAATTAATTAATCGATGATTTATAATAATGAACGCTCACGAGCACCACAGTGAAACAATGTAGAATTTGTTTCAAATATTCCTATAACGTAAATTATATTGCTGTTTTATTAAATTCGTGATGTTTAATATATTTTCCGGGACGCCCTAACGCCGCCTCTGCCTGTAGACAAGGGGAGCTAGAGGGCTCAACCCCCTTAAAAGTTTTCTACCCTATATATCAATATTTTACATAGGGGAAATCTTACAGTTGTCGACACCAAGATAGTAGTTGGCACTTTCCTTACTTCTATTGAAATAATAAGACATGGAGTAAATTGATTGAGCTTAGTTCAAGAACTGATGGAACAACTGGTGTTTATTCTTTGGTTCGGGGTGTAAGTTTTACCCCATGTGCAAAATTTTGCATATCAGAGTGAGTTCGACTACGGAAAAGCTGGGAACGTTTTCCTTCTTTCCAATATTGTCTAATTTCGTTTTTAATAACAGTTCCATTGTATATACTGCCATAATTCATTTCCAAATTGTATCTCCATTTGCCTTAGTTTAATCTAGTCCCTCATTGGGATCTCCGGGTTGGGACTGCTTCAGGGGTCTCCAAGAACAGGATAAAGAAAGACCTTAGAATAGGAACGTGGAACGTACGAACATGATACCAAACGGGCGCTCTTCAGGTGGCGGTACGCGAAACTCAGAAGTACGAGCTAGACATATTAGCGATACAAGAAGTTCGGTGGGAGGGTCAAGATAGCATCTGACAGGGCAAGTACACTTTCTACTACGGGGGAACACAGTCTCACGATTTCGGAACAGGATTCCTCATTAAGAACAGTATCCTTCAGGCGGTTCAGAATATAGAGTTCGTAAACGAAAGGCTATCGTACGTTACGATACGTTCTCGATGGGCAACACAGTTTTATTAAACGTCTATGCTCGACCGAGGGGGCTACTGAAAACGACGAAGATATACTCTACGATGAGCTAGAAAGGCTGTTTGACCGAATGCCGAAGTATGATTCGAAAATTGTGTTGGGTGATTTCAATGCAAAGGCAGGGAGGGAAGAAAAATATAGACCTACCATAGGCAAATACAGTCTTCAGAAAAAGACCAACAACAATGGACAAAGACTGATAACTTTCACGATTTCGAAAAACTTTCTGGTAAAGAGGACGTATTTTGAACACAAAGACATACACAAATGCACATGGGTATCTCCGGACGGCAAGACTCTCAACCAGATAGATCATGTATTAGTAGATAGACGAAGACACACCAACCTAATGGATGTTAGGTTGTACAGAGGAGCGGAAGGTGACACCGACCATCAAATAGTGATCACAAAGGTAAGGGAAAAGTTACGCACCGCGAACAGAGAAAGCAAAGGGTCAAAAGAACTTAAATTCGAAGTGAAACGATAAATAATCCGAGCATAATAACAGATTACCAACTCAAACTCTCAAATAGATTCGAAACCTTAGCCGACTCGAGTAATAATGATAATAATAATGAAATTGATGTAAGTAAGATGTGGGAGGCAATTAGTGAAACAATTAAGAGCGTAGCGAAGGAACGCGTAGGTGAGAAGATACAACAGAAAAACAAACCTTGGTTTGGTGAAGAATGCTTTAAACTTCAACAGGAACGAAAACAAACAAGGCATCCATGGCTAAGTAATAAAAGCGAAGCAAATACCAACCACTACAGTAACGCGAAACGAATCGCCACACACGGGTTCAGAAACAAAAAGCGAGAATATCTAACGCAGAAGATTCAGGAGATAGAGGTTTTTT
>JAGDQP010075051.1:0-10205 GCA_022664845.1 Lepisma saccharinum | reverse complement strand
CCATATATATATATATATATATATATATATATATATATATATATATATATATATATATTTTATACTAGTTTAAATCTATGCAATTTCAGGTCCTACGAACTCCGTGCCTCGACGCCGAGAAGGGATCGAGACAGGGATACCACTTGGGGATGTCCTACCCCATCTTTGTGGAGAATCCCTTTTAGATTCGTTGCGCCCCTCAGGCGCTCGAAACAAAGCTGTGCTAAGAGAGCAAAGAGGTAGGGGAGGCAGGAGGGTCCTTAAATGAAAAAAAACAACAACGTACCATCTATATTCATTATTCAAGGAATTGATGATTTAATTCCGGGATTTTAACCGTCCCGGTGAACAGAATAATTCCCCCGGAACAAGACGTAGAACTCCTCGTGGTTAGTCCCTTCCAAACCGGGACAGTTGGGAACTCTATAACAAATAGGCAGGGATTCTGTCAGGATTTTCAGTTTGCGGATGTGTAAAACTACGATTGAGTGTAAGTAGTGTTTTGCAGGGTATCTATAGATTTTGACCCTTAAAAAAATAAGTTGGTGGTGTACTCGAGAATTTGCAGGGATGACACCCTCTATCGGGGAGGGGAGCCTGGAAAGATCACTGGCAATCGGTCCAAACCGTACTGCCTTACTTTACTAACTATTTTCGCCCGCAAACGGCCTTTTCATTGCGATGTTATTTTCAATTCGGACCCCGAGAAAAATACAGTAATTGAAGATACTTTATCTAGGCAATAATATAACATCTCAAAATTTCGAGCCTAGTGTAGCTACAATTTTAACACGAAATCTGGATTACGAAGCACATCTTGATCATTTTTGTTGTTTTAATTTTTTGTTGTTGTTAAGATATTAACATGATATTGTTATGATGATACGTATTTTTCGCAAAGGCACGTCCTGACTCGATGGTGGCAGGACAAATTGAGCCTATGGTGGTTGCAATTACCTTCCATCGCATGAAGATGACGTTCTAAGGACGGGACCTACAGCTTATTATGGACTTTAAACCACTTGTGTTCCCGTAGATAATCGAGCCCGGAAATCTTTGATTTATAGACAGCGAGCATTACCACTCATCCACAGGGGACACTATGATATTAAGGCTCCTTGCTACTATCTCCACACTTTTTTTAGCATGTTTCAAATATTTCAAAATATAATCGAATTATCAACATTTTAAGAACAAACATCTCTAGTACTTACATATTACCATGAAATACAATGCACAGCGAACTTGAGATCTTGTCCATTGATGAGTGATACGTTGTTAATTAAATAATGACGTCTAAATCTTTGACAACGAATCACTCATCAATTTAGAAGATCTCGAGATCGCTGCCTATTGAATTCATAGTAATTTGTAAGTAATAGAGAGCTATCTTCTTAAAATTTTGATAATGCTGTTAGACTTTGAAATATTTTTAAAAATTTTAAAAAGTCGGAGAGGGAGTAGCGAGGAGTCTTAAGTTCACCCTATTATACTGGGAGAACTAAAATTCACTTTCTGCCTCAGGAGAAAGGGTCGGAGCTCGAATAAAATACTTGACATTTGGTTTCATACACCTTGCTTTATGAGACCGTTTTCAATTTTGTAAGGGTGTTATGGTATTTTGCAATACATGCACTCAGACTCTAACGCACACTACCGTGTAAACAAAAAAAAGAAGAATAGAAACTGACTTCTGATTTGGGTTTATATACATTGATTTGGTTAGTCGTTTTCAATCTGATGAGCCTATAACTTTCAACATGTTATTTTTGCATTGTATGCATTCAGAGTTTATGACATGCTAGCTCTTAAATAAACGTAGATAAAAAAAAAACTGATTCCATATTTGTATTTTTTATAAGGTTGTTTTTATTTAAAACTCTTCCTTATTTGAGAAAATTAAGTTTTTTGATCTGGTGCCGCATAGATCAGTTGATGCAAGGTAATTCTTGAGCAGAGCTGCTTTTGAACCCAACAGTCCACCACGGGACGAGAATCTGTGAATATTAATATAATATACGTGGAACAAGAAAGGCACTATTTTCACAAATAACGGGCAAAACAAATGATTTAAGATTAGCAGACTATATACATTTTAAAAATATTTTCAAGCTTCAAATATGTAGCTAAATCGTGGAGAGAGGAGGCAAGAGGCGTTTTTTGCTTCGGACAAATACATCCTGGCGCAATTCTTGTAAGATTATGCAGAAAAAATTCTCAATCAAGAAAATTAACTAATTAGCTTTTAACGGGACTTGGACCCACAAATTTGGACGTGACTGGCATATTCGACGTGAACGTACCCCTCGAAGAAGAACAAAAACCAAATTTCATAAAGAACTTCTAAGAAATTTTCACACACATCTGCTTCTTGAGAATCGATAAGCGATTCGGATCGAATTCCTGCTGCTCGCCATTAATCTGACGCCAGTGAGATTCGGATTCAACCAGCCTTGGGAACGTCTCGTCTATTGACAGGAAGTTCCCCAGCATGGTGAAGATTGGAACTCACACAGGAATCGAATGGTCATCCTTCCTTCTATCATCTGTGTGAATGGATCAGCTTCGATTGAGAACACATGCGTAAAACTCCCCAAACATAAAAATAATAATAATTAAAATAATTTAAAAAATAAACTAAAGGCCTTAAAATAAATTCAATCAAAAAATGAAATATAAAATTTGCAGAAGTGTTACTTAAATTAAAATCGCATCCAGTTCGTCGCATACATACTAGAAATAGGGTATTTACATGCCGCTGCTCTGAAGTCTTCTCGCCCTTTATCCGCCTACCGGATTCTATCTCTACTAGACTAACTTTTCAAATTCTAAGTTCAAATTCAACTCCGAACGCTGAGAATCGTATCGAAGAGGGCTTTCCTTAGATGCTATTCCAACCAATTCGGATCATTCTGTGTCTATAACCAAAAATCGCTTCAATAGATCTATCGATGCCGTCCCGGTCCGCGGGGTGAGGGAGCTAAACATGACCTAAAAGCCTCTTACCCCCTTTGCAGTCGACTCTTCCTTACTTGACACACTTTCCAGGTCTTGGCTACTCTGGCAGCTGAAAAATACAAAGGGAAACAGCAAAACAGGCATTTTACAGTTATACATGTGGATTTTTCCAGCCTATCTCTTTCGAAAGTGTGCTCTGAACATCCAAATTATGTTTCCAGTCCTTGCAAAAACTTACTGTAGTCGGCTATATTAACACATATGACGAAAATTACAAACGAAATTAATATTCTTGACTTACATACTCTCCATTAATTCAACGAATTACCTTCACGTTTTTCAGAGCTTCGATATGCATATAGTATAAAATATATCGTAAGTTTACTTCACACACAAAAACATATTAATTATTTAAGCCCAACTATTAAACTAAACACCAAGTATTAAAGAACATGATAAGAAAAAGAACAGAGAGAAAGATGGGGGTAGGTCCACCTTAAAAAAAGGGGTTGAAGAAAAGAAATTCCATAATCATATTAAACAAGGATATACACTTCCATATTTACATAATTATACAGAAAATCAAACTGCCTCGTCTCATATTAATATACAACATTCAATTATTGTGACCTCACCAAACCGAAAGAGGTACAGTAAATTAAGGTAGCTCAGGTGAGTTTCTCTTTATATGCTTTTGTTTTAGCGGTAACATACCATACAGACAGTGCATATAGTGCAAAACTACTATAAAATAATGTTTTAGCCATATTAGATTTTAACCAGCCTCCTAAATCAAGGTATTCCCTTCCGAGCTATCGTAGCTCACTTGGTGGAAGATTTGAAATCAGTTATTGGCCCGGCCTGACACTAACATAGGTAACCGGTTCGAATTTTGATCCGAATGGTCAGATAGACACGGTGTGCGAAATTTAACTGGAAATTTCTTCGTCGTAATTGTCGTGCTCTGGGGTAACACCTGCGGTCTTGGTCACCCCTGAAAAAACACTATTCAAATGCAAGGTATTAATAAAAATACCTTTGTCTCCAGTGGTACCTGGTCTAAATCAGGTCAATCCCAGGCCGAAGCCTAGATCCGGTGACCCGGTCCAAAATTTGATCTCAATGACCCAACTGAGCCGGTAACCCGTTTCAGTACTGTTTGGTAGATCGTTGGCTTAGCAATCGGAAGGTCCTAGGAAGGATCCCAGCGGCCGTCTATTCTAATGTTTTCCAGGATTTTCCTCAGTTATATCAGTCAAATTCTGGGGTAGTACCTACTAACTAGGCCTTGGCCGACTATTTCAAACATTCTCTCCCCACTCTATCCCGGCTTGAATATGAGATAATTAAGCCAATAAAAAATCGATTGAAGGCTTTTAAACTCACATTTCAAAGTAGTTCCTGCAATTGCTTTTCTTTAGGGTGTAGAGTATGTGATCTAACTACAGACAGTGCAAAAATACCATATAATGAAGTTGCAGTATTATAATGTGAAAACGGGCAGATAAATCAAGGTCTATGAACCTAAATTCGAAGCTTTTTTTCTGGTGTGGCGGATGGATACCAGAGAAAACCTCAGTAATAGTACAGGCACCGCGGATCAATTCTCAGCTCTTGTGGTCCACGCCGTAACGTTGCGGACTTTGAATTAGTAGTGGTATGGACGCCGTTTCAAACGCCGTGATTGAGTGAGGTCGATTTTGTGGTCCCATGGTGAGCTTTAATTTTAGTTAGGTCATGATTGAAGTTCCATCGTGAGGCTCATGTTGTGGTTGTAATGGTCTTGCCTTACACCTTCCGACTAGTTAACTCAGTGGAGCTTAGACTTGACGGTCTCTGGGCTTTTTAATATGTATAAGTTCTTTACTTGAAATTTGAAAACAGCTGAAGTGGTACCTTGTATGAAATTAGCTTCCTACAGGTGTACCTAATTGCTCCAAATCAATATGCACCTATACATAGAGTGGAGACTACAAAGGTAATCGTAGAAACCTGAAGTCTTAGAGCTTTCATACTATTATACTGCTCTGCGGCGCTTTTCAGCTGCCTTGGAGCAGATAATAGCTTTTCTTAAAACATAGAGCAAGTTGCCCCGCAAGAAAAACTCATATAACAAAATTTAAGTGTTTTATTCTTTAAAATCAGAAAATAAATCCGATTAATGAAAGTTCTGTTAGTGTTCCCTGACAAGCGTATTTACATTTCCATGTACATTAATTTCCTGGGAACCGTAAATCTCAACATCTTTACAATAGCTTAAATTCATTTACAACTCTTTGAACTTTTAATTATCAATAGTCAAATGCGTTTTACATTCAATCTGTGACTAGAAACAACTGTTTAATACATACATTTTTCACTTTTAACCTGCCGCCATGCGTAAAAATGTGCTGCCATCTGTTGGACAACTGCTAAACTTCTTGAACACATAAAAGCATTGTCACTACACATAAAACGTGCATTCATTCTTGTTTTCCGTTTTAAATATTGCTGCGCAAAAAAAAATAAATAATTAAAGACTACATAAGTGAGAAATTATATCAATTCAGTTTTTTTATCTTTCCATTTACCGAATTAACTACTGAGAGCAGCAGCGAGGGTCATATCATGGTTAAAGTTATATCGTGGGTTGAAAGTTAAGTGAGGCCGAGATTGAAGTTCTATACATTTTACATTTGGGGACCCGCCTTCCACCCCTGTCTCTCTGCATTCTTTACACAAAATAGGTAGTGTACTTTCGGGGACGTACAGCACGAGCAGTTGTTCGCTCTCCCCATTTTGGGACAGGCTGTCCCTAGAGATTCTTGGATTGCCGGAATTCCGGCACTCCAAGAAGCTCCTATGTTCCTTCAGTTTAGACTTCAGGTGTTGCGGGACGGACTTTTGACTAGGCGTCCAAGGTTCTCCTGGTCTTTAGTTCGTGTTTAGAACATTTGCTTGGGGGGAGTTCCCTACCTACCATATTTGCAATTTTATTATAAAAGGAAACATCGATACATAACATTTAGGACAAACACATGGACAACACACGGACTTCACAATGACAACACAAACATGGACTGATTCGGCATCTTCTTCTTTTGCTGCCCCTGCAACGAGATAAGAGAGGAATTTTAGGATCGGATTGCGCGTGGGAATGTTGTTTCGCCCACAAAGTTTTTCCGCTTCTCCTTCCCAGCCGTCTTCTTTACTGATATCTTCCTCTTCCTCACTCACCATAGGGTTTAGGTTGTTTTCACTTGCCACACTTTCACTCTCACTTCATTTGCACTTGTATTCCTTTGGGGATAGGGGTATTGGCAAATCATAGCCGTAGAAATGATGTTCTCCTACAAAGTTTGTATGCATCTACCTTTGTTATCCTTACTAGGTTTCCCTCCATTTCCACCTTAGATTCCTCTTCTGATTTCCCTCTCCATCATTCACTCATTTGGTCACACATACACTAGACTATTTTGCTGTACGCTTCCATTCCGGGTTCCGGAATGTAAGTGTTGTTTGGATTATTTGTTGTTGTTAAATATTTTGATTATTATATGTTTTACTATTTCACTACACTTTCCCGCCACCACATTTATTCAACACGCACACTATGAGCGTCTCTTGTGCCGGATTCCTGCACAAGGCACTCTAATTTGCCACTGGCTTCCAGCGACCAATTTCACTTTATTTGCTGATAATCATGTTCTAATTACTTATTCTGTATAGTTTTATTTAGGCCACTTTTCGGTTGTCTTTAACACATCTGGATGGTTATTTGAACACGTTTCGATACATAATGTTCGAGTAGCTTGCTCGGTACCCGCGCGACGCTGCACACACACGACACGCTCGCGCCTCACGAAACCCGTAATCGTTTATCTTCTATATTGAGTTTAATTATCCATATATCTATGTCATCCTTCCCCCTCATAGAACGTAAATAATTAACAAAAAGTATAAAACATAAATATCGTACCCTATTTTTCAGAGCCTAATTACGTTTTCTCCTGTCTTTAGTTTATAAAGTTAGTGTTCTACGGAATACTCGATTCGTTAAGAAATAAATAATTACCTAGTAACCATAGGTTTTAACGTTCATTTTCGTTTCTCTATGTTCGGTAAGTATCTTTTCTACTGGACAATTTAATTAGGCCTTCCAGTAAATTTGATCTAGTGTTTCACCTACAGTAAAATATTAGTTCCTTTCCTCTTTTGATGTTTGAAATGGGACTCTCTAAAGTCCTTTTATTATTTGCTTCATACTACAGGAAATCATAAATATCTTTCCAGAACCCAGGACACATGATAACGTTTTCTCTTAAAGAAAAGAAAATTCCAACCCTTGCTTGTTCACGCACACACTCTCAGAATCACACATCGCCTACTATACGTTAATTGGGTGGCCTACATTCTTGACGTAGAACAAAATCGTGTATATTCAAGTCGTGTAAAGATTATATTGGCCACGATAGTACATGTACTATCAATTTATAAAAGTAGAATTAAAGATTCACAATTACAACAATAATAGAATCGTATGTTTGAAGAAGGCAACAAATCCAAAAAGCTGTTTTGTGGGAAATTAACAAAAACTGTATAATATGTTTATTATTTATTGAAAGGAAACAATATTGCTACTGAATATTCAAAACGGTCTTCTGATACTTTCGTACTGCTCAGACAGTTTACAAGTATTGTAGTTTTTCCTGTAGAGTTAAAAAAAAGTTGGTGGATTTGTTGCCTTCTTCAAACGTATGGAAAAACGTCTGCTCATTTTTAAGTGCTGAGACGTAAGAATGGAAAAATCTACCAGAAAATGAAGAAAAACGCAAGAGAAACCTTCAAATCAATGTTATTTACAAGAAATGTATGCACAATGAACTCGAAAGTTACAAGTAGGGGGCCTAAGTAATAAATTCAATTTTTTCTCCCGTATATCCACTGACAGAAATTTCGCCCTACAAATGTGCAAAACTGCTTTTTATTCCGTAACAGTGATAGTAATAGTTGCTATATGTAAACATCTGTTAACAATAGCAGTTAGAAATATCAGTGTATGAAAACGTACCTAAATGCGAGTTAGTTATTCCCGTCTGTGAAAAAGAAGTTTAAAACAATATTTTAGAATAACCTAATTACCTGTATCATGTTACGTGTGCAGTAGAGATTAGGGACGAAGGTAGTTTAGTTCCTACCATAACTGTTGTAAAACTATTCTATGTAATTATCGGAGCTTGGATTTACTGGTGGAAAAGAACGCGTAACACGATTTAATCAGGAAAGTAGAAAGCGGTGGGTGGGGGGACGCGTAATTGTTTCATGCTGAATTAGTATAATAACTTGCGACTAGCGACAGGAAGAGCTGAGCCACCATCGCGCATGCGCATTACTCCTTAACAGTAAATAGTACTTCCAAACAACTGCATCCAGTTGGCCATCTAGCGCATTGATAGCATGTTCGAAAGCTAATGCAAATAACCCTGGATCGAAACCTGGTGCAGTTTTTTTTTTCTTAATGAAAATAACGTTTCTCTTTATATATATATAAACGCATTAGGAAATTTAATAAGATTAGTGAACAAACGCATGTGGAGGTTAGATAAGTCAGGTACGGTATTTTTAGATAGATTTCGAAGGTGAAATTTCCGTAAGCAAAAGAAGACAAACCTCCCTTAATCGACTCACGAGGGTCCAAAACATTTTTCTCGGGGTTCTCCCGTTTCCTCCAATTTTCTTATCTATGTTCAAATCCCTGGAAGAAACCTATGTCTTTCCGTTGTTTCTTTCATAACTATTTTTGTAGCATTTCAAACACCAAAAGGAAACCTAACACTATTCAAATTTGAACCAAATTTTTATATGTTGTTTCTAGGCTTAATAGCTCGGTTTAGTTCGTTAATTAGCAAAATCGGTCGCCATCTGGGATCCAAAATGGCCACCGAACCCATTGTTGTATAGAATACACAGCCTAAACCGCTGGGGCTATTGAAATTAAATTTGGCATAAAGGAACAATATCACTGTTTGATTACGAAAATGTTACCTAATGAGTTCAAAGACGTCATCTTGGATCCAAAATGGCGGAAGCAAGAAATCTATTTTCCATATCTATTGAGCTAGAGATACGAAATTTGGCACAAAGGTGTATTGTCACTAGTAGTTCAAAAAATATTACGAAATGGTGAAACAGTCGCCATCTTGTATCCAAAATGGCCGCCGAACCCATTGTTGTATAGAATACACAGCCTTAACGGCTCCAGCTAGAAATATCAAATTTGGTAACCCGGTACATTATCACTTATATGTTACTAAAATATTACATGATGTATCCCAAGACGCCACCTTGGATCCAAAATGGCGGACTTAAAAATCCATTTTCGACACCGTTTGAGCTAGAGATACGAAATTTGGCACAATGGTGCATTATGATGAGTAGTTTAGGGAAATATTGTAACATTTGGGAATAGTCGCCATCTTGGGTCCAAAATGACCGCCCAAAATCCCATTTTGCACACCGTTTGAGCTGGATAAATGAAATTTTAGTTAAATATGTACCATCACAAGTAGGTCACGACAATATAAGAAAACGTTCAAAAAGTCGTCAACTTGGATCAAAAATGACCGCCCCAAAAACCGAATTTCCCAATCATTGAAGGTAGAGAAACGAAATTTTCTATGAAGGTGTATGACCACGAGTAGGTTACAATAAATAGAGCAAACCTCCCCTTTGGGGGCGCAGCCCCCCGTGGGTGGGTGCAGATGGACTCCGTTGTGATGTAGTGCTGCAGGGAGATTTTGGTTAAGATAAAGGATGCGCATCCTCTCAAAAGCACTAAAGTTGGGGGCAAACCCCCCTACGGGGGTTTGGGGACAGCGCTCCCAGATAAATAAAGCTAGTATATATATATATATATATATATATATATATATATACGTCTTGTGGGGTATTGTTGAACAGCTCTTGATGAATAATCTACAAATCAATAAATAGTTTCTGGATAGCTCTCATATAAGACGAAATTTGAATTTTTGAAAAAAAAAAAATCGAGATCTACCTCGGCCTGTATGCCTACCGAAAGGGATTTTTTTTTATTGCACGCAAGATTAACTCGTGTTTTCACAATGCGCTCTTCCTATCGCTAATCACAAGTGCCCTGTGATAGTGTCTCAAATACAAGAAACTCCTCTTACGGCGGGATCATCGCACTGGCGCATTACTCCTTCACCGTAAATGAGATTGACAAGCAGACAGTTTCCAATTATCAA
>JAGDQP010075050.1:0-10205 GCA_022664845.1 Lepisma saccharinum | reverse complement strand
TTTTATTCTTTAAATATTTTAAACAAAATGTGTCGTCACAATTCAGAAGAGAGTATGCTTTTCGTCACACGCTTTGTTTTCACCACCACCCCTTCACACACACACACAGGCCTACACACACACATATACTTTCTGTGCTCCAATTTTTGTGAGTAGACGATGAAGAGAATGGATAGGAATTCGGACTCATTACCCGTGGGTTTCACTGTTAAGACCAGAACACACAGACAATTTATTGGAGTAAATTCCAGATATTATGGCTCTTGCATGGAATGTTGGAAGAAGCAATTAGTCGCTCTGTTGACAATATTTGGAAGAAGGTTATTACCTCTCTGCCGTGCCGACATAATTTCGTGACACCGCATAAATCAATGAGTCTTCAAGCACGCAGGAATTCTTGCACTTCAGAGATGTAACAAAAGAGAAAAGGTTTTCAAGGAGAATTTTACAGAAAAATCTGTTTTCTTTCCTATCCGTAGAAAGATATCGAAAATGTCGAGGTTGATTTAATTAAAATATAAGAGAAAAAACATTATTCAAATGAAAGCGTTTTTCTTTACGGCGAATCAAAGGCAAGTACTGACGCAGCATTCCCAATAGCTGCCTTCTCTGCAGAACAATAGATATGTGCTGCGAGAATACATTGGAATTTAGTGATTGAACAGGGTTAAGGAGTTCCTTAAGGAAAAAGCATTTCCAATTTGGAAAGGACTTTAAAAATACAAAGATTATTGGGGCACGTCCACTATTTGTTACATTTACGGTGTGATGGCATAACTGAAAAAAAAAAAACCTTTTACAAATCAACAAAGTTTCATTTGATACCTTCAATGTACCTCTGGTTGATCAGAATAGTTCTGTTTTATTGTCATTTTCTTCTTGGATTTGTCTGTTTATCGAGAGGTTTCAACGGGACTCTAAATTCCCAGAAAGCCCAAGGATGTCCCACCTTGGATGTCCCCATATCCCGAAAAGAACATTGAAGGAATGTCCTTTTCGGGATATGGGAACATTCAAATGTCCGCTTTGGTCTGAAAACGGGATTCCCATAGGACGTCTGCAGGACATGTTTGAGACACATGTTTGGGACATGGGTATCAACTGGGCGTTTATAAGACATTCGAAATCCCGGATATATCTTATGGACATCCAAGGTATCTCCACTGGAGCTGAAAAATGAAAAGAAAGTGAATGCATAATTGCTCGTCACCGCATAGGACTTATGTGGGACAGCCCATGAGAATAATTTTGGGATATCCCCAAAGGACGTGTTATGAATCTCCTGGGAACGTCTCTTCTTCACCTTCCATCTTTCCCTCTATGATTCTTCTTTGCAGACCACTTCTATGTAACATAATTATGTTCCAAACAAAGCTGAAACCAGGTCACTTATGATGACACGATCTGACCCGGACATAAGTGACCAGAAACTTGATCCAAATAAACCTGTGAGCAGGTCTTGAACCGAATGACCCAACTGACTAGGCGACCCGATGACCGAGTCTAAAACCAATTTACCCGGTAACCTAATCTTGACGTTGTGAACTGTCTTGATCTGATTTTAACTCTTGTTTCTGTGGCTTGAATTAATCAATATTATCTTTGTTATATTCACAATTTCTTTTTCAGAATAGTGTTTGTGAGAGGGGAGTTACTTGCACACCTCCGAGCATGCACGTATCAAGAAATTGGTTTACGGAGGGGTCCAAGGGCTTCCGGGGGAGGAGGCCAAGGTGTGTTTGGGCATGAAATGTATATTAAATATATATAACTACGCCTGAAGTTATAATATTTTTCATAAAACTCTAAGTTTTCGGGGGTCCGGATCCCTCGGACCCATCCCTGAATATGTTCCTGCGCTCGAGGGTATTTTTTTTTCCTTCCGGGAATATGAAACTATTTGCATGTTTCATCACGACGTTTGCTTGAGACTGAGAAAGAGCCTGCAATATCTCATTGATGATGGCTGGTGTTAGTTGAAGTTGGAAATTGCGTTGCCTCTCTGTGCATGCACATAGCGAGCATTTGTTACCACCACTGGACCACGAGGGTATGCTATGTTTGCAATTGATTCACAGTTGTTGGTATGTACTGTTGAAGTAATAAACAAGCCGAATGTTGGTATGAGTAGTTAGTTGTTTCTAGTGACCATACACAGTAAAAAAAAAATGCCTGTGTTAATTCAACAGTTTTTTGGTGTCCAAACGTTATTACCACTTTCTTGCGTTAAATAAACACAACACACGGTGTTGAATAGACATCAAGTGTTTGTCTGTCGCCATCTTGATCGCTTACTTTTATAGAAATGGAACATATTCTCAGTGAATGGGAATTCTGATCTTTATTTGGCAAGTGCAAAAGTGGTTAAACATTGACATAAGTCGTGCGAGTAACTTTGTTTGTGTTTAGGATTCAGCAACATATTTTGATCCCTATACAGTTTGAACCTAGATTTTTTTTTCTGATTGGTGATTTAGCCCAGACGGTAAGACGCTGAACTTCTAACTCAGCCCATAGTGCTGTTACCGCCCATACAATTCATTTTATCTTATCTTCTAACTCAGCAGCCGATTTTCAAATCTCGCTGCAGCCGTAACTTCTTTTCTTGCTGCTAGTACCAAAAAGAAGTTACGGCTATATAGTATGTTGTAGAATATGTCACAAATAAATAAATACCATGTGTTGTGTTGATTTAACACAAAACGTGGTAGCCACGTTGGGACACCGAAAAGTGTTGAATTAACACAGGCATTTTTCACAGTGTACAAACACGTTTGTTTTCTTGTAATGTCCGTCTGCCTGTCAGGCAGTACAGAGCCACTTTGGTACATCTTTTTCATACTTAATTAATTACTCCATACTTAATTTTTGCACAATAGAAAATTGTTTTAAATGTAGGGTAAGAGTGGGTAATTATGAGACAGTTCTTCTAAGTTGCTTGTTATTACTGCAAAAATCCAGTTATACCTGCAGACTACGTCAGTAAGTGCCTATGGCTTATGTTAGGTTACCTGGTTAACCTAACTGGAATTACAAGTAATAACAAATGTGAGCTTTAAAAGTCCCGTTTTAAATTCCAGTTCCTTGACAAAACTTTTCAGGTACTGGTTCAAAAAATTGTTTGCAAGACTCCAAATGAGACAGTGAGGGCAGCATAAGTTGACTTGTTTGTACAGTGGAACACTTCAAAGCAGCTTTGTTTGAATTTGACGTTATTGTTCCAGTGAGCAGTGATTTGTAAGACAAGGAGGCTAATTCTGAGACAGTGTTATTTGTGTTTTCTTTTGCAGTGAATTAAAGTCTTAATAGCCCACAATGCCTCCGAACTACAATTAAAAAGGGAAAACCAAAGCCCACAGATATAAGCAGTGTTCCTTTCGAAGACAATTTTACCTACTACGAGCATTCCAAAGAATATCGGAATGAAAATAGGCTACCAATTCAAAAACCAGTAGATGTGTTTGAAAAGTAACTTCAGATCTTAAGTTTGCACTTTTGTTTCATACAGTAGGATACAAAATCTAGTATGGTAACTTGTAGATTATTTTCCTCGTGTTTATTAGTTAGGCTCTCGATCGTTGGCTACAGCAATGCGCCATATGACGCATGCCAGACACTTAAATCTTGTACAATAGGCCTGACAAGAAGCAAAACACATTTTTTTTTGTCATCTTCTTTCAGTAGGTTATGTTTTTCTGTGTCAGCACAAATGCTAAAAATTGTCGTTGTCTTTTTCCTTTACAGGAGTGTTTGGTTTTTATTTTGTATTTTTGTTACGAAATGTCGTATTTAAGCGAAACTTGTCTACAAATATAGACGATACATTTTCTCAGTATTGTCCTGTTTCATCCCTCAGTAACATACCTCCTCAGCGTGGACAACAGGGTGTCTCACGCTCCACAGTTACATTATTACTTTTTTGGGGGGTAATTATGAGATTGTGTCTTTCTACAATTTCTCCTTCCACACATTCTAGAGTGGAAAGTGGAAAAGTCACTATTTTTATCGCCTAACTGTACCCTGTCGTTTGATTTCTAATAGATCGGCCATGTATAAGAATATAGCAAAAGTTTCACAGTTGTCTCATAATTACCCACTCTTTCCCTATGTGGTCATATTTATGGATGACACATGCGTCTCTTTACTCCTTTTTCTTCCTTTCTTTCGCTAACCAAATACGGATCTTACAACTTATTACTAGTATTAATCGGATACAAAAAACATTATTGTTACAGTGCTTGTGTCACTATTGTATAAAATTACTGAAAAAGAAGTGTCCAGTCTTTTCATCACAGCCAAGCATGCGTATTCCCTCGTGTATCGTAACATACGCTGTTTCTCATGTTTCTTTCTCTTACAACCTTCCCCCCCCCCTCTCTCTCTCTTTACCATCTCTGTATATGCACAACGTATGCACGAGTGTCTGTGTGCAATCTAATTTCCGTACTCTTGTCGACATAATTAATCTGGTGCGTATGTGTGTGTGTACTAGAAGTAAATAGCATTAATTACGTCTACGTTCAACTTGCATGTATTGTTTGCTGTAGAGTACAGTGATGGGCTTTTCGTTTGCTTGTGTAAAATGCTGGTGAAAAAGAAAATATGTGAAATAATGCACATCATTTTTAAATTCAGATGGGCCGATGATTTTTTTTTTTTTCTTAGTACCGTCTGATTTACCAAAACAGTACACACTAAATCACAAGAACGGAAATGTTCACTCTTTTCTTTCGATTAGAAAGTGATTTCATCGAAAAATATTGAATTTCAATCAAAAAGAGTGGTTTTCAACGAAATAATCTCGCTTTGGATAGAAAATGTGATCTTTTTAGGTGGGATTCCGATGCTTTACGGATGTAATTTATTCTCCAAACTTGAAAATGATTTATCATATTTTTAGAGTGACTTACAATGCATCATGGGTTTGTTTTCCGCCATTTATTACCTCCAAGGTTATCGAAAAACGAAATTCTACCATGAAATGAATCGCGTTTCCTTAAAAATGACAACAGAAAACCTGATAACTTTTCTCAATGATAGAAGTATACCAGAAAACGTCAAGAGTAAGATATATACAAGAAATCTTTGAACGTTGTTCACAAGTACCTGACGAAACGAAAGATACCCATTCAAAGGTGTTCTCTTGTAGTTGTCCAGCTAGCCTAAGAGATAAGGCGTTGGTTGGGTCGCTGGCCGGTAGGTAGCAGGTTCAATTCCCACCGAGGTGCTTTTTCATTAATTTCTAACTACTTATGAATAAATGGTCTCTTTCGCTCAGTTTTACATTTTCAACATTTTATTGCGTCGTTTTCATGTCTTATATACTGGAAACTCTTGTACATTTGAGGCCTATTTTAAAACGTCACTTTTTGATTACCAACAATGTACTGTCTTTAAAGTAGTGTTTTTCCCTGAGTAATAAGTTTCAGTGCCTTAACTGAGAAAACGTCATCAAGAACGTCATACAGAGCGGCCGTAGTTCAGTTGATAGAACATTGGCTTCGCATTTCCGAGGTCCTTGGTTCGATCGCAGCGGCCGGCTATCCTCACTGAGGGTTTTCCAAGGTTTTCCTTAGTCCCATCAGGAAAATGACGGAACGGTACCTTCAACTTACGCCCTGATCGACTCGTCACAGCATCCTGTCTTCTACGCTATCCCAGCCTGAGCCATAGGTGACTAAAGGTTATACAAAAATGTCAATTCAATCAAGAATGTCAGTTTTGCTTTCTTTCAGACATCTGGAGCTACAAGTTATGGAACGTAAGATAAGACGTGTGTGTAGGCAAGGCGTAAAGAATATATCTCAAATATAGATAACATCACTGGATAGACGAGAAGCTGTGTCAGTTACATATACCCACCCTTCTTTTAAAGTGTAATCGTTAAACTTAACCTACATTTTTATTAGTGTATTAGCGTATCGTGCTATGCTAATAGAAAAAAAAAAGTCCAGATATGTTAAATGTACAAGAAGATATCCCAATAAGGCAAAGAGTCCACAAGGAGTGGTGTTTTGTATTTTTGTATAGTAATGTTGAGAATACGAAATAACTTATAATCAATTCGTAGATCGTATCTTCAAATCAAGTGAACAGAGAGTGAGTGTAATAAATTTTGTTTCTTTGAAATTTTAGAATAGGCGCCTTGAGAAATAAATTGTACTTAGTTTATTATTATTATTATTATTATTATTATTTGCACACACATTGTCTTCCTACCTTTATATGGAAAATTCCACTTCGACTCTTCAGGAGTTCCAAGTAATGTTCTCGTGTTTACCTTGAGTCACAGCTGGAGATCGGAAGACGCAAAATGATGGTTGCTATAAAATCATCACAAGGGCTGTAGAACGCATTGCAATGTAGATGTTAGTGTGTGGAATGAAGATTGTTTTAGACACTTAACACTGAATCAACTACCAAAATTATACATTGTGCAAGTTGTCTGATGATTAAGTCTGCAAGATTTGTCTATGTCCGATTCCATGAATATTATACTTTTTCACCTACTACTACTACTACTACTACTACTACTACTACTACTAATAATAATAATAATAATAATAAACCTACTAATACTACTAGTAGTTTTAACACTACTTTTAATTCAACGGTTACTCTTCCTACTACGAAATCTGCTACTTCTTTGACTCTTACTACTAATTCAACTACTGTTGCTACTATGAGCACTACTGATTCTACTCCGTTTATTAACTTAACTACCACAACTACTAGTGCTGTTGCTACTATTTCTAGTAATTCAACTACTACTAGCCCCTGGTACTAATAATACTTCATCTGCTATTACTACTACTAATATTTCATATGCCACTTCTATTGTAAATAAATAAATAAAAACTGATATTTGGAGTATTAAGGTCAATTTCAGAACAAGTATAATTCGTAGATCCCAGTTTCTTCGTAAAACCAATAAAATTAATCCTGTAGTGAAATGGCAACGCTAAAGGATACATTGCACCTAACAACCACAACACAGGGTTCGATGCACTTCGTATCGGGTCAAAAACTTCAATCCATGCTGACACAGAAACAAACCAAACATTTAATTAAATGTCGTTCGAAATGAGAATTGACTTTTCCATCCCAATTAACGGAAACCACAAAAATGTCAATGTTTGTTAAAGACCTGTGCATTACTAACCTACTGTGTGCTGCGGAAACAAGTATCAAATTTGAAGTATGTAAGATATTCACTTTTTTTCAGTCGCGGGCCCTTTTAAGAATATCATAGTAGCTGTGGACCCTGTCCCCTCAAAATAATAACATGAACACAAATTTACATGCAATGTAGATTGCAAACACATATGTAATTTACAATTGCAAATAATCTGTCACTATGAGAATCTTTCAGTAACTGATATGTGAACCTGTGACAGGTTTCATTAAGTAAAAATCAACCCTAACCCAATCTAAAATAATTCCAAATTGTATTCTTGTTTTCTCACAACACAATGATTGTTAATGTTATTTTTTATTTGGCCCTCCCGGACTCGCTGAAACCCATCCACGGACCACTTAGGGATTCCTGGACTTTGTGTTGCCATGAGACAGATAAATAAATGGCTATAGAAAACGAGACGAGATAGAACTCTAGTAACGTAAAAAATATACATGTTTTTGAGACGAAACACTTTCTGGACAAGACATATTCGAGATGAGACAGCCTAAATATCGTCTCGTGGGCAACACTACCTGAACCCCAGGTTAAGAAATTCTAAAACAACAAACAATGAATCAAACTCTACTGTGGAATGAAGCTGACGATACCTAACTACCCGTCAAACCTTGTTATGTGGCTTAATTGAAAATGGAGGACTTCTAAACATAATATCATCAATGGTCATACGACAGGGATTCGGTCAGGATTTTCAGTTGGGGTGGGGTGGGATTCCTAAAACCATAAGTAACTCAGTTAGTAGAGCGTTTGGCTTATCAATCGGAAGGTCCAAACGGTCTTCCATCCTGATTGAGGCCTTTCAAGGGATTTTCGTCAGTCACATCAGGTAAATGCCGGGATGGTACAAAACTAGGAGCTGGCTGATTGCATTCCAACATACTTTTCTATACCCTATCCCAGCCTGAACCTGAGACGCCAAATAGAAATCATAATAGTTAATTGTTTATATTTTAAAATTCATATCTTTTACACGTTTATGCTATTAAGATAGGTTTATATATATTATTTAAAAAAAAAATAAGTAGACAATGGAAAGCAATGCTTAGAAAGGGTGGCACGAGAGTCTCAAGCACATTAAAAAATTATAACTTAAAAAAATCGTTCTTTCGTTCTAGGGTCAAGATATATAAATATCAGGTGACCTATTCCCGTGCTTTAATCTTCATTGGTTCAATGGTCCTGTGACGTCACTTCGAAGACACTGGATATTTAGCGCGATTCTTGTTATGCTAGGCGTTCACTGAAGTTTATATGATCTGCATGTTTTTAAATTCTTTAACAGATTGATTCGAATGCTTGCTGGGCAAGAAATACAATCTGAAGTGATGTGATAAATTCTTATTTTCCCTTCAAACTGGTTTCTATCGCCTTCAATCACTACTATCGAGCCCTCTACAGGTAATCGCTCGAACATCTTAGTTTTCATACGTATTATTAACTGTTCGATGTCATGAGATTTTCCAACTGAAGTCATCAAAGCTGACATTTTTTTAATTAACATCCCTGGTAGGGATTAAAGTTTTAAACACACACACAAAAAAAATGCATTTCTGGTACACTTTTTGTCCGCGCCTTCTCTGAAATTGTCTCCATATTTAGACAATAAGTGTAAAAATGTGTACAAAAAATGACAGCAGCTTATCATCTCCTTCTCAACATCAATTTTAAACACTTATTGTGCATTGTTTTTCTCTAGGAATGTTATCTATAGCACTTCTTGTATACATATTACCGCAATGTGTCCTTTTAAAAATCAGGCTTAATCGCCTTCGCATCAAATGTCTTTTATATAAAGCAATAAAAGTGATGGATTTAGTGTGTCCTCGTAATTAAGGTTAGCAATTGGGATTTTATCAAAGAAGGACAAAACTGCGTAAAAAGCAGGACTTTATAAAAAATGCCGGACACATTGAATTTGCAGCAGTAAACATTTTTATTTGCAGAATCAATTCGTCATGTATACGTTCTAGTTCTGTATTAACTGGTTTTCTTATTAAACATAAGTGATATCAGAGTACATCTACATAAAATACACAACCTGTCAGAAATAACAATAAAAGTAGATAATATTTAGCAGAAAATTCTGTTAAAAAATTATTCACCTTATGCTAATTTCCAATCTTCGTTGCATCACTTGTGTTTGTGTTTTTCAACAGAACCTGCTATTGAAAGGAAAGCTGAATTGCTTTCTTGTAGCAGTTTGCGGTGGTAAAACTTCTCACATGACCCCCCTCCCCCTTGAGTTCTCTTTTAATGATTGAATGAGATTATTTCTAGTTCTAGCAAATTCACATCTACAGCACGTAGCTACTTAAGCACGACGTGAAACTCACAAAATGAAACGGAAAACACAGCATTCATAGAACATCCGCTTCCTCTTACTCGAACAGAAACAAAATTAATCGCCAGCAGAGCTGAAACCGAGTCACTTTGGTTGACCCAGTGACCCTGTCCGAAACTTAACCCGAATGACCTAATTTGAGAACTATAATGAACTGGAAATTTTTGGAGTCGTAATAGTGCTATGGACGTTACACTTCCGGTTCCGATCACTTCTGGAAGAAAAGCAAGGAAATAATTGTAAACTGTTCTTTGCTCCCAGGTCTTCGGGTCACCGGGTCAGACCGGGTCGCAATCATAGACAGGGCGGCAACTCGGTCCAAAACTTGACCAGATAACCCGTTTCAACTCTGATCGACTGTAGTACCAGCCACGCACTCTGGTAGTTATTAAAATAGAGAAATTACCATTCGTGGTTGCTCTTGCAAATCGAGTTTACTGTAAATAACATAAACAAGGCAAGCCCAAGAGTAGTAACGCCTTCCTTGTTGTATTTTAAAAATGTCGGACTTCTTCAAGAGAAAATCAAACGCCGCCGGTCTGACATTACTAGAAAGGTTAATAAAATGAACGGATTCCTCTACTTCTAATTCAGTTATTGAAGGTAATAGACTACCTTCAAAAGGACCTGGGCCTACAGTTTAAAGTGAGCTCCGAACTACTTGTG
>JAGDQP010075048.1:0-10205 GCA_022664845.1 Lepisma saccharinum | reverse complement strand
CTTCATTTCAATTTCCACATTCTTCATGACACTGGTTCCAACAGCAACAGTGAGTACAAGTCCATATCTTCCCTCAATAATCAGCGCTTTGATTCGTCAGCTCACATACTAGAATTTTAATCTAGAAATTGTGTTCCCAATGTAGAGATCTGCTTATATGCTTAATGCTCCTGTTCTTCAACGTTTTCGCCGGCCGGGTGACCGAGCGGTCTGCGGAGGTAGGCCATGGGCTCGAAGGTCCCGGGTTCGAGTCCCGGCAGAGGTATGGGTGTTTGGAATTCCGAAATTGAAAATAGCATTCCGGAATTAGAGTTCCGAAAGTAGGAATTTCGGAACGTCGGACTTTCGGAATACCGGAATGTGAGGTTGAATTTTATTTTTGGCCTTTCGAGCATCTAAGGGTCAGGCTGGGTGAAATGTTGGAATCGACTTCGCACTTCCGAACACCCCTACCATCTAGGGTGCACAAATGTGCGTGTGTTTCGGCTCTATATGCTGTCGAAAGCGTGGGAAAATGAACTTCAGATCTTGATATTTCCAATACCATTAATAGTAGAACTGAAACGGCACGGCACCCGTCATTTTTCCTCTCTAAAGAAGATGTATGGAGAAGTTTTCGTGAGAGAGTAGCTGCTATTTTCACTATATCACGTTCTTTTCTTTAGAGAGCCAATCAGACAGAGAGAGAGAGAGAGGGAGGGAGGGAGAGAGAGAGAGAGAGAGAGAGATTTAATTTATTAATGATGCTGAGTGTGCGCGCACACTGGTGATTAAAAGATTGAGAGAGAGAAAAATCACTTGATTAAACATCACTGAAATTGTTAGCTTTCGCAATCTATGTTTGGACACAAAATATAACCATATAGAAATAAAGTTTACAATATATAAATTTCTTATTCCAAGATATCACTTCCACCTTTCTCCATTTTGTCTATTTACTTCCTGGTCTTTTTTACTTCAATTATTAACACATTAAAAATGAATGATTAAATACTTTTGTTGCAAAACACACTACCGTACTAGATAAATTACTTCTTACTGTGTAATTATGTGTAACTACTTTTTTCTGAGGGTACTTAAGCTATTTAGTTGCTAGTGCGCGCGGAGAGGTTTAAATACATGTGTTGTATTTCTGCAAGCGATAATTCCACCACCTTTGAAATATATATTTTTTTCATTTTTTTTTATCGCGGTGATTTTAAAATTGAGAGTGCGCGCGGTCATATTCGCAGTTAAAAAGCCACCCAGAGAAAAATGCTAGTGAAAACCTTATCAAGATTTGAAATACTTGAACTACTGTCATAAGTACACAAGCCTGGATCAGGTATAATAAACTATGATCTACATCGTTCTGGTTTAACCAATTATTACGTATGGATTTGATCAAATGAACAGTGTAAAATAAAATTAAAAAAAATATCTTCATCCAGGTCATATTTTTAAAAGCTGAAATTTAATGACTCGTTGCATAGTTTTTGAAACATATTTCTGTTGACTTTATTACTGGCAGATATGAGAGCAATGATGTGAAACACACAGTTACTTGAAGTTTCTATTGCAACTACTGTTTGTTCATAAACCATGTTAGCATTTATTTTTTTAAGGGAAATGTGCAACTACATCCTTATTATTTGACAACAACGATGACCAGTGTTTACATTGTAGTTACTTCTTTCATTTTGTCAGTCACTACCTGAACACTACGTCTTTATAAGCTACCGTTTTCCTATAGTTTGTCCAAAACTAAATCTACGTATTTTTCATGTTCTTGGAGCGAGCTAAGTTTCTCACTTAATAACATAGTATGAGAAACTGACAAAGTTTCCATTCTTTCAGATTCGAAGTTCAATGACCTGAAATTGTCTCAAGTAATCAGAATGAGGGAGGAATAGGACAGCGGAATTTCTTATGCGCATTTAAGTGCTGCTGGATTATTAAAAAAAAATGATTAAACCCAAACTGATGTGTCGTATACCTCAGACCTTTTGCAAAGATAAATTAACCTGCTCTTGAAAACACTTATTATGCAATTGATAGTTCTCATACGTATCTTGCTGTTACCGCTCCTAACCTCATTTTATCTTATCATATTTTATCATACGTGTCTTTAGAATACTGCTCTTATAACAGATGGTTGAACTAGTTTATCTTCAACAGTGAATGCTTCTATGCTACGCTCGAAAGTTTTTAAAGGACTAATTAACATCACCTATTAAGATTCAAATTTGGACCACCTATTAAGAAACAAGTATTTTATAGAAACAATTTAAACCTCCTTTTTGGAACAATTGTGCTATTACGACTCACTGATGTAAAATTAAGAACACTACTCTGAATGAACTCACACTACTATAAAAAGTGACAGTCACATACCCTTTTTCTTCTTTTAGTGAAAGCGGTAACCGCAACCATGAGCCCAGCTTGCCTACGTCACGCGAGGGTTTTTGGCTTTGTATCCAGGCCAGTTAGAGTATCCCGGGGGCCTCGGTAGTACCCACGTTTATCGGAACGTTGTCCGAAACGCCCCTGAACCCCACTACGGTAATGATTGCAACCGAGATGTGTAGTGTTCTTGTTCCTTTCCTATGACATACTTCTTCCTTGCTTTCCGTTTCATTACTGCATGACAAAATGCGCCTATGATTATCACAGTACGACTGGCAACGTTTCACCTTTCGTTCCCATTGGGCGCTCCACCAGTGTGGAGCCCAAACGGCTGGTCCGATTTGGAAAATTCAACCTTTTTAGATTGCAAACCGATCATTTCCAACCACATTTCCCTCTGACATGTTTTCGTATCTGTACTCATAACCAAGTTGGCCTATGACAAGGGACTTTTGTTACACCCTTTATATTCAAATATACGAAAAAACCAAACAAGGGAGTCTTGAAAAAGATTGTTGTTGAATCTAGCTATTATTGCATTCAGTATCACAGTGAGTCTTGAGAAAGATTGTTTTGTTATATAATTGAAGGAAAACAATTCTACTCAATAGCAATTTTGTAAATCACATCACCTTCACTGTTGAATTGCTTTACATGTAACTCTGCATCTGTGTAAGGGTAAAATCTGGATATTGTCAATTTTGATCAATATTCATTTACTTGAATTTGAATATAATTTTGTTAAAATAACTAAATACTTTATAAGTAATTGGTTTTTTGGTATTATATTTTAACAATCACTAGCTAATAATTATATATTTCTGATTTAGGTTATTGGTAATTTCACCTCAAATTATCGACTGATGTTATATCTACGTTCTGCTTCACACTGTTCACATTAATGATATTTCTCTTGAGAATCTTTAGTCTCTGTACTTATTCATTTGAAACGCGATCTAGCTTACCTGCAAACTAGTTTCGCGTACATTCTGTTTTGTTATCTTGCTATCGCGACTTTTGCCGTTACAAGGAACTAATGCAAAAGAGCATTTCTCTTGGGTCAAGGAGGTCATGTGTACTGTGGAAGACTGGTTTTTAACCAAATCAACACTACTATAATGAGGAATGACTCTGGGAGAAATGTCTAGCTTTAGTGGGAATTATGTAGAGAAGACGTGTCTCTGGTAAGTTTCATGAACCTAGCTCAACTTCTTTATAATCAGGGCAAAAGTTATTGATACCGCCTCGTATAATACAGGAAGCGAGATTTGTGTCATTATACCACTTCTTTTAGAGTAATGGGATATTGACAAGCAGTTCTTGTACATAGATAGAACACTTCATATGTACTAAATAAAATAAAATATTGTTAGTAGTAGGTATTAATTTCAGCACACTCTGTGAAGATCCTATGTAGTGAAATTCAGTCTAACGCATTATCCATTGATTAAGATCTATGGGCAACGACAGTTAAATAACTGCCCAATACAACTTTTCAGAACAAAGCTTAGAATCCAATTCATTACGCGCTATTCATTAAAGCGAATTAATTTCCTTTCAACAGGCATAGAAGTGGTTTTCTTCATTATAATGACATTGTATATCTCGGGAGAAGATGAAAACCATATGAATTCTACCAGTCTATTAATAGAAACCTTTCACACATTATGCCCAAGTGGATTTGGCTTATATAAGTCAAAAGCTTTGATTACGTTTCGCTGGGAAGGTAATATCTTCAAATTGGTGAAATGAGAACTGCATAATTTTATAACTTTTGGAAGAGTGTCTGAGTTGATGGTCATGAAAATATACTCAAGTGTTATTAAAACAGAGATTAAATCTAAATAAACACTAGTATTTTCTAAAATCTTCCCTACACTATTTTTTTTTTCATTACGGAATCTACATAATCATTCCTAGAATTTTGATGCAAGGCACTTTGAGAGTTGATAACTTTTCTGTAAGGCAACTCATTTTTGGAAACGTTATCTCTAGTTCGTTCGTACACAAACTTTACTGATATTTTATTTTCTTTATAGTAATTTAACACTTCAGACAATCTAATTACTAGTACTTTACTCTGTGCGTGAAATATAGTAGAGAAACAAAAATTACAATGACATGGATTCAGTCCTTATCACTGAATTAAAATCAAATAAATATTTGTTATGAAGACCGCGCTAGTACAAAATTACATTTTTTCCCATTCGACAATAGTTTGCTAATAAAAATCAAATATGACAAGGCTACAGGAAAATTATGTAATTTATCTTCCTAGAGAAATGATGAAAAGCATTTGAAAGTTCATATTTCTTTGCTTTACCACATCCCAAGATACAATACACTTTAATATAACTCTCCTTATAGGGCTACTGTTCGTGACAGGAAGTAATTTAAGAAATCGTCACAGGATTGGTTCGTTGTGACTAAAGGTTATTAGGTAAAACCCTCAGTCTGGTTGACTGATATCAGTAAGTTTTGAACCTGGGCTTTCTCAGAAGTGACTTCTACGTTACATCACGTTCCGAAAATCAATGTTCGGACATTCAATCCTCGGCTATTCTGAGTTCTAAATCTCCTCAAACCCCTTTGTTATAAAAGGATTGAACTTCATTGTCGGTCATGTTTTGTGATTCCCAAACTGCGCGCCTTTTGTGACAAGTTATATAGGGTGTCCCATTTTAATCCCACCACTGGGATATTACTGCTCCCTGCAATGAAAAACAAAAGTTCTGTCCTGGTAGGTGTACGGACAGTAGGGAAATTTCAGTCATGGCGGCTATCTTCAAAGCCGCCATATTGGATTTAGCTAAATAATTTGAGTAGGGTACATCATGTAACATACCATTTTAGGTTAGAAACATTCTGTTCAGGTTTCATTTATGCTTATTTTGTTAGATGATAGGGACTCTGAAATTTTGCTTTTTGCAAACGGATTTTGCAGAATATTTCTCATTCTGTTGTTTCATGTGGTTCAGCATACCTCTAAACATCAACGGGTCAATATTGTGCTCATGAGTTGTTGTAGCAATACAATGGTAATTGCAGTTGACTCAACGCTTCTCATCCAGACAGACAGACATGGCTGTCATGTCATGGGATCGCAGACCTCAGCTACGGGAGATAAAAGCGTTTGCCGGTGGGTATTCTCTGTCGAATGGTGATATTGAGAACTTCCAGTAATGATGTAAGTGGCCTATCTAGAACGAAGCAGAATTTAGTAATGACGGCAATCTTTAAATCCACCATATTGGATGTAGGCCGAAAATTTGCGTAGGGAACAGGGCCATTTAACTATAAGCGATCTAATATAGTTTTAGATTAGCTTATTCCGAGACAGTGAAATTTGATGATCATTTTCATCTGTGTTTATTTGTTTAGAAGATAATTACTCTGGATTTTTTGTTTTGCGAATGGTAATTGTTTGTCATTATCTTGCTCCATGTTGTCCTTAGTCGTGATGAAGAAACAAATGTAGTATCAACTATTTCTTTGTTATTAATACCCGATGACTAATTCTTTATTTGAGGGTCAGACATGTGAACTAGAGATCCAGCTTACGTGCTCGAATGACTAGCGCGCTGGACTTCGAACCGGTAATGGGGAGACACGTGGCTTCGAATCTCATGGACGACTATCGTGACTAAGTCTGTCCATGGTTTCCATTGTTTCCTCAGGTGTGTTTTAGAAGGTGCCTTAACTGTCGCTCTGTCTAACTCCTTCCCACATTCCCTCCCCTCTCGTATGCTGGTCTGTCCCTTCTACGTAAAAATGAAGAAGATGCAGAAATAGCCCCTCTAAAGTGCTCCAATGAAACAAATGCGAAGAAAAGGTAGGGAAAATACAACAACATTGGTGCAGGAATTGCATTTAATTTGTATGACAAATAGGAGGTTGGGTTGTAACGACAGGATGCACTGTACACTGATGAAACGTCACTGTACATATTTCAGAAATATGTACAGTGTCAGATCAAAATCTTATCGTCCTTCTATCATATTTCAGAAATAGATTGCATCCGCCCCATCCTGCATGCCACTTTGGTAAAACTTAGGTTAACTTTATTTTTATATGGGCCAGTCTAGTAACTTTGGACTTCGGCCCGTCACAATTCTCCCTTTAGCCATTAAAATCCACACCCAAGCCCCTGCCGGAACTTGAACCCGGGACATTCGAGTCGTTTGCCTACCGTCGTAGACCGCACTGCTACCCGGCCGGTGTAACCAGCAAAAATACCCGCGGTAAAAGTTACCCCCCGATACGAACGCCTAGGTAAGTCGTTGCCCCTAAAGATCGTCACATTTGATGGGAGTAATTCTTGCCTGAAGAAGAAGTAAAGCTAAGGCAGGTATCATTGGCCTAGACAGGATATACACCCCACAAAAAAGCATTGTCGTGATGACAAAGGGATTGCCTGTTAACACACTTAAGGGGGTATTAAATGCCTAGCCAAAATGTACCCCCCCGGAAAACAGCACTATAGCTAATTGCTGAGATATCAAAAGTGGTTAATTCTTTTCAGGTCTTAAACTTATACACAAGGGGTATCATATAACTAGACAAAATGTAGCACACACGGAAAACACTATTATAGTTAATACTTTAATATCAAAAATATCAAAAGCCGTTAATACTCTTCAGGTCTTAAACATATACACAGGGAGTATCATATGCCTAGGCACAATGTACCCCTCACGGAGAACAGCATTATAGCTAATTGCTGGGATATAAAAAACAGTCAGGTCTTAAACCTATACACGAGGAGTATCATATAACTAGATAAAATGTACCGCACACGGACAACATTATTATAGTTAATTGTTGGAATATCAAAAGCCGTTAATACGTTTCAGGTCTTAAACATATACACACACAGTATCATATGCCTAGGCAGAATGTACACCCCACGGAGAACAGCATTATAGCTAATTGCTGGCATATAAAAAGCAACTGATACTTTTCAGGTCTTAAAAATATACACAGCTGGTATCATATACCTACGCAAGATGCACCCCCCTCCGAAAAAAAAAAGATTAAAGATAACTGTTAAGATTTCAGAAACGGTCAATAATATTCAGGATATAAACATATACACAGGGAGGTATCATATGCTTAGGCAAAATGTACCCTTCACGCAAATCAGAACTATAGCTAATTGTTGAAATATCAAAAGCCATTAAAACTTTTTAGGTCTTAAACATATACACAAAGGGGTACCTTATGCCTAAATAAGATGTACTCCCCACGGATAAAGGGATTATAGCTAATTGTTAAGATTTCAAAAGCGGTCAATACTATTGAGGACTTAAACACATACACAAGGCAGTATCACATGTTTAGGGGTAGTGTACCCACCCCTCAATGAAAACAGTGCACATTATTATGATTTTCCTGAGGAGACTCGACAGTGAAAAATCAACGAAGCAGTCTTCATAGCTCTATATCATGGAGCTTTCAGAGTTTCGAATTTCAACCTATAACATCGAATTTTCTTCAAAAAGTCTTTTCGTAACATAAATGGGCTAGTAAAATAGAAGTCTGTTAGGAGTGGATGGATAGAGTAGTACCTAGAATGACGGACTGCTAATAAAACTGAAGATTCTAGGTTCGACCCCATTGTAGACAACGGATATTTTTGCGCCACATGCTTCATGTTTAACAAGACAAGTTTGTAGCAAGTGTGCGTAGTAGAAGGGGTACAAGAACGACTGAAAAATGCGGGTTACCTAGATGTCAGGGAAAAGTACCACATAGTTGAATTGACGTGCTAGGTAGTTGACCCCAAGTAGGACGTGGTAGTTAGTTGATTCCATGACGTGGTATGGACGTTCATAGAAGATAACTGTTGAATTTTGGGTGGGAAAATAGTGATGACATAATCGGAGAGTGACGCAAATTTAAGATTACGGTCGTAATGATCCACGTAGGTGGCTTGAGCTACCCTAGGAGGTGTTTGTAGAAGACTACGGGTGAATTTTGGGGAGAAAAATGACGTGTAAATAACAAGCATTATTATTATTATTATTTGTGAAGAAAATCAAACAACTTATTCATCTATCTTTAGGAAGGAGACTGATTTTAGACTACGAGGAGATTTCACCTTGAGGTCTTGGATCATTTTCATCTGTAGAATAAATTACCAACAGAACTAATATATTTCAGATAATTTTAAATTTTCTTACTTGTCTTTTTGTACTTGTTTAACATTTACAAGCTTTATTTTCGTAAAATATTTACAGATATCTACTATTAAATTTTAATTACGATAAAAAAGATTATTTACCGGTACCTCAACTATGTTCTTACAGCAAAAATAATGTATTTTGTCAAGCTCTCCTGGAGTGCATATCACGATTACATCACAGTTGATAAAATAACTTAGTGAAAGTTGCATGCAATCTTCTTATTGCAAGCTTCTCGGATCGATGCCAAAACTCTAATATGATCAACTTCCCTAGTAGCACATGCACGTTGGCCGCTCATGGGACCCTTATCTCTCCACATCGTTAATGCGGGTGGGAGAGCGGCCCGCTTGAGCCCACGTCGATTGATATGGAATCGACATCGGTTATCGGTATCACTAATTTACTTATTTTCTATAACTATAAAAAGAATTGTGCAAAGAATAAATCTATTTTCTACGAAACATTTGTTCATAATAAGTACATTAAAATGAGAAAATAGAGCATTCGTCATGGAACCATATCGATCCATGTAGTTAACCGATATCTATGTTGATCAATGTCGATCCATATGGGCTAACCGATGTTTATTCAAGCGATGATCCCTCTGGTGATAAAATATTGCAAGCTTCATGCTGTTGTCAGTATGCGGCCAGCTTTGTTCAGCTCGTTGAAGCATGTTACAATGTAAAAATAATATGCAATTTCACGGGAATGACATAGACAAATAAAGTGTTAAAGTTGTGTTTTTCCCGAGGATACTTTGATCACTGTAAGTACATAGACAAACCAACAAGATTTATAGTAATATTTATTATGCTTGTTATCGTACACCGCCAGAACCGGGGGACTTTTTACACTACTGTTTCGTTCGTGTGGTAGAAAATAGCGTATTCTCTCCAGGCCATGTGGTTGTTAAGACAGGTTCCTTTTGGCAAGAGGAGAAGTTAGAGTTAGATTAATTTACATTTGTTTTACATCATTTCCTTCAATTGAAGCTGTTTCATTGTAATCAAGGCCATTTCACTCTTAGCCTCTTGGGAAAAAAATATTTTTAAAAAGTTGAAACCGGAAGAGACGTGAATGATTACAATTGAGTGGAAATGGATATGGCCTTGAAATAAGGTATGATACCGGTGTAACGGGATAGTTTACCCCCATCGAATTTTTACCCCCGGTAAAAATTTCACGGGATATTTTTACCCCCCTGTCGGTTTCGGTGAACATCAAAGAAAAATGCTAAATCTTTTTACATAGAATTACTATGTAAGAGATGCTGCATCTGCACATACAGTTTGGTCAATGGGGGTAAAAATTAAGCCGTGAAATTTTTACCCCCCACGTCGGTTTTCCTTATCTTCAAAGAAACATCCTGTATTTTTACATAGAATTACTATGTGGGAGATGCTACATCTGCACATATAATTTGGTCAATGGGGAGTAAAAATTAAGGCGTGAAATTTTTACCCCCCACGTCGGTTTTCCTTATCTTCAAAAAAACATCCTGTATTTTTTATATAATTACTGTGTAAGTGATTTTGAATCTGCGCATATAGTTCGGTCAATAGGGAGGCAAGAATTCACCCGTGAAATTTTGACCCGCACGTCTCTTTTAATTAACTTCACACAAACATTGCG
>JAGDQP010075045.1:0-10205 GCA_022664845.1 Lepisma saccharinum | reverse complement strand
TTTGTTCGATAACGTGTTGCCATTTGGAAGGTAATATCATGATGCCTCTCTCATAGAAGCCCTTGTCCCTATTGGCAAAAAATTGAGACAGTCGATTTTCACAAGCCTCTCTTGAAGCGAATTTTTCACCAGCAAACGTGTTCGCCATGGACAGGAACAGATGGTAATCACTCGGTGCCAGGTCCGGACTATAAGGTGGATGCATAAGAACCTCCCAACCAAGCTTGTAGCCTGGCGTTGTCCTGGTGGAACACAATGCCTCTCCTATTGGCCAAAGCTGGCCGCTTCTGGGCGATTGCTGCCTTCAGACGGTCCAATTGTTGACAGTATAGTTCCGAGTTAAGGGTTTGGCCGTAGGGGAGCAGCTCATAGTAGATAATTCCCTGCCAATCCCACCAAACACACAGCATAACCATCCTGGCTTGGGCACCGTTTGCGCCGGCGCACCGCGCTTCGACCACGACCGTTTTCGCGTGACGTTGTCGTAAGTGATCCACTTTTCATCACCAGTCACCAACCGCTTCAGAAATGGGTCGCTTTTGTTGCGATTCAGCAGCGATTCGCAGATGGAAATTCGGTCCATGAGGTTTTTTTGCGTTAACTCGTGTGGCACCCATACATCAAGCTTCTGTTTGTATCCAGCCTTATGCAAATGGTTCCACACGGTTTTTTGTGCAATGTTTAGCTCTTGTTCAATCGAAACAGTGCTTACATGACGGTCGGACGCGACAATGTCCATAATTTTATCGACATTTTCGACACGTGGCCTTCCAGTGCGTGGTACATCTTTGACGTCAAAATTAACAGCACGGAATCGACGAAACCAAAATTGCGCGTGATTGGCTGTTACAGTATCAGGACCATAAACACTATTCACATTTTCAGCCGCCTGGCTTGCGTTTTCGCCTTTATCGAAGAAAAACTGTAAAATATAGCGTATTTTCTCTTTGCTAGTGTCCATTTTGACGCGCGCTCACACAACACTGAGTCAACTCATCACAACTATCTGAACAGTGTTTGTAGTACGCAATCTCATCGTTTGAACGCCATCTCGTTGAACCCGATCGGACTTATACAACGCGAGATACAGATCACTGAAGCCATCTATTGGCAAAATAATGGATTACTTTTTACTACACCAGATATTTTACACGCTTCACGAAAGTATGTTGGAAAGTCAGATTATATTCTTTTTATAATGTTCAATGCAACCATCACATTTCAGAAAAAAAATGCTCAGTCCTTGTGCGATGTATAGTTTAGTCATGTTTATTTCATTACATCATTTATGATGGTTGTGAACTTAGCCCTCACCAGAAACCGATTCACTTAAAAATGTTTTTATTCGTTAGTTGATCGTTAGTTGACATTCCCTTAACATTTTTCTCGAGTAATCAAATGGTGAGGGCTAAGTTCACCATACTTAGAAACTAACAAAAACCACATCGCTAGATAAACTTTCGTTAGTTGAGGCCATCTTGTCGTTAGTTGACGTTATTTGATGATCACAGCGAATATTTTAGAGTGAGCCTATGGCGAGAGCTAAGCTCACACTTATACTTGGAATGGTCAGATTGAAATGAAAATCACGCCATTCGATAGATTTTCGTTAGTTGACATCAATTTTCATTTTTACACACAATTATATATAGAGCTTTTATGGTGAGTATGGGTGAATTGAGAGAGAAATGTAAAATATCGCTTTTTACTCGTTTCCATTTCTAAGATATGTCAAAGAAAGTTCGAAAATGATGACATTTCCCACACGGGACTGTAGTTTTAAATCACAGAGTTTACGTAAGAAGGTATAACTTCTGTCATTATTGTCCAAATAACGTGAATTTGTGCAGGAATTCCTCAAAGGCATACACTTTCCTCGTACAACTTCAAAGAAGGTATTCTGTGGCCATGTTTGATTACAGGGTTTGTTAAATACATGAAAAATTAAAAAGATTGTATTGATTAGTGAAGAACACATTTGGGATTCTTTCCCGGAATGTCCAACAACTCCTCAACAGCTAAGAATTGCATAAAATTGCCGTCGTGGAAGAGTTACTCAGGATTCCCCAAACTCGGATCGACCACCTTATCAATTAAATATTCAACAGGTGTGCAGCTGTTACCGGAAGCCATACACCTTACTAGCGATAAGTTGCTGTTGTTTACATATCCGGTTATACGGGCCTGTACGATCATGTACCTTTACCCACCAAGTTCTTTCCTTTCCTGCCCCACTTGTATCACCAATCTCTGGGGTTCTACCTTACCCATTTTATTGTGTGGATCTCCTGTGTACTGTATATGTTGTGGAAGAGTGATGTGCTTCCAGTAGCAGCACAATTCTACTGTTCACTGTCTTTTCTTTGTTTCTGCTTATGTTCCCCAAATTTTTGACAAGTATTTTTCCGGAATAGAAAGGAATATTAAAGTGATAATTTACATTTCTTTCTCACCTGACCCATACTAGAGACGGAAAAAATAATTTAAATCTGCAACAGCCACCCGCAAGGCATTGGGTAATTTCTGGGCATTGGGAATTGCCAGACGGTCGGTACTGAATTTCCCTATAGAAGCATCAGGAATTACCTTTTTCGAAAGAAATTTCCCTACCCTTAAATTTGCTACTACTCCTCTTCCTCTTGTACTATTATTATTATAATTATGTATAAAAGTGGAAATTGATGTCAACTAACCTCTATATGGCCTCAGCTAACGAAAATCTATCGAATGAGATGATTTTCATTTCAATCTGACCATTCTATGTATAAATGTGAGCCCTTATCATCGGCTCACTCTAAAATATTCGCTGTGATCATCAAATAACGTCAACTAACGACAAGATGGCCTCAACTAACGAAAGTTTATCTAGTGATGTGGTTTTCGTTAGTTTCTAGGTATGGTGAGGGTAACCGTGAACTTAGCCCTCACCATTTGATTACTCAAGAGAAATATGAAGGGAACGTCAAGTAATATCAGCAAACGTCAACTAACGAATGAAACCATTTTTAAATGAGTCGGTTTCTGGTGAGGACTAAGTTCACAACGGTTTATTTAGGTAATGTAAGGACCAGTGGTCGAAGTGAGGCAGTATGCACCGGTATGGCATACCGGCTCTGGTTTTTTGAGAGCTAAACGCATACCGTTACTGAATACATGCTATACGTGTTCTTATATCAATTTCTGATTTCTATAGGCAAATATTAGGAAAACATACCGTCCCTGTTTCTTTCCCACTTCGAACACTGGTAAGGACTAAAACTATTTTGTATATTTGCATTTAACAATGAATACATCCTATAGTATAAATACTTTGTTCAATGTTTTATTATATCATATACTAACGTAAATACAATGTTTTATTTTGTGCATCTGTGTTTATGAAACAAAAAGGTAAAAATTATCTCTGGACAAGCCCGCAACCAGGATGATGGGTGGGCCTACTAATAATCGATTTCATTATATAATTACTAATGCAGTAGGTCGCGAAAACTCGGTACTCGATAACCCGGCAGTCAGGATAACTCAGCCACATTGAGGTAAATTATTGTACATTCATTAACTCCCTTTCCGAATTCAATAATCCTCCGTTCCGTTCCGTTACGCTCTGTCCCGTTCACTTCCGTTATGCACACTTATCCGAATTAAATAAGTGTTTCAAATTTTAACTACAGATGTCACCCAAGTCTGGAAACAGCTGAAAAACCTTCGCGCGTAATGTGAGTGAGTATTGGGCAATGCGAAGTCAAGGTAGTTTGATGTGAAGTGAATAAGGCAAAAAGCAACATGAATAAAGATAGATGTAGGCGTAGAATATATTTATTTATTTCATCGACAGAACAGGCCTTAATGCCTATTTTTAGCGTCTACAATAATTGTTACATTTAATTACACTAATAATAATACATTCATACTTTTTTCCGTCCAAGGAGTTTTTTTTACGAAATATTCTGTATTAATTTATAGTAAAGTTCTTCCGAGTTTCCAAATATGTCCAAATTTGTACAAGTCTTACCTATTGCATTATAAGTGGCACTAGTTCTCCATGTAGGTGACACATTTAATACATTTGTTCGAGCTTTTCTGCAATAGAATAGGCCACTATTTCCCTCGCACATTGTGAGGGACGGAACCTTAATAATTATTTTTGCTAATTAATTCGGTACAGTCTATTGTGCAAAAGTCTGTACAAGAAAAGTAAGTCGTTTAATGTTCGTCTTTGTTCAAGTTTCTGAAATGCAAAGTTATCAATTAAATTGTTGTAAGATTCGTATAGCTCTACTTATATATTACCCTCTCATCTACATCGAAGCTGATTGGTGAAATTCAATCAACAATATTTTCACATTGCGAAGTTAAAATTATTCAATGATCATGAAGATATATCACTCAAAACATGGTACAATATCGATAGCATAATGTGAAATGAAATCTTATACTATTAAAATACTTACATTCAAATGTTCCGGCACGGTCGTTCGCATGGGCGGATTTATGGAGGTGCTTTGCAATGACTTTAAATGTTTCATTCCAAACGATACCTTTGAAATTTATCATCAATATAATAAATTGTATTGTTCCCGCACCCATCTCTCCTAAATCCGCCCATGGTCGTTTATTTTACATTTGCAACACGTGATCAATTCACACATTTGTCCCAACTCCCAAGTGAAGAAGGAATTTTGGCATGCAGTATCCCGCTCTTTTTTCTTTTCAACATGACAGCAGCGCGCAACCGAACGGAGGGTCAAGTGACCTCTGGTCCTCTGTTGCTCCGTTCACTTCAATGCTACGTCGAAGAGGAATTCGGATAACCATCGACGGTGCATCCGACGGAGCAAGGGTACGCAACGGAGCATAAAGTGCCAATTCGGAAAGGGGGAAAGTTTCATTTTCATGTAGTAAAGACTCTATGCCTTCATAAAGTACGTACTTTTCCTTTGTTTAAGGGTATTTGGGCAGTTTATTCTCTGTTGTATTCTGAAGCAAACAATACATACAAGTACAGTATTGTATTTTCTGAGAAAACACTCGTACTTATTCTTTTTAACGCTATTCCCGATAACCCGGCATTTTTCACAAAGGTTGTTTCTAGAGCAACGACGGTTTTCCGTCGTTGCTTTAAGATTTTAACATCGAGGGTTAATTTACTAGAGCAACGACGGAACATATTCCACTCTCGCGTAGCTTCAACTAGAAGTACCAGCGACGAGCGCTCAGTCCGGAAGCTGCAGTTTGGTCTTGTGGATAAGGCGTCAGGAAGCTAATCCAAAGGTCCCGGATTCAAACCCTGGCGTCGACTTTCTGCATATTATTTTAAAAGAAAATTAAAGTTTTTCGTTTTTTATGTAAATGCACAAAAGAAAATTTAATAAAAGTTGTGATTCATAATTTTAAAAGAGGCCACTAAAAACTAGGATGTATAACAAAAACACCATGCACACCGAGCGACAGCGATGTGTGCAAGGGGGGAGCTGGGGAGGCGTCCGAAGGGAGCTGGGCGGCGTTAGCCTCGGGGGCGGTGGGCGCGGCCCCTTTTAGCAGTGGGCATACGGAAAAGTACTGTTTACTCAAAAATTCTGTTTACGCACAGTTTTGCGCCATCCCGTCCCGTCGTTGCTCTAGTATATTAACCCTCGATGTTAAAAACTTAAAGCTACGACGGAAAACCGTCGTTGCTCTAGGCGCGTCCTTTCACAAATTCGGTTACCCTTCGGTCCACATTAGGTCGAGTTTTCTGGACTCTACTATATATATATAATCATTGTTAGCTGGCTCAGATATTGATAGGAATTGTAGCATTAGAGCGGTAATGAAACAGAATTCTAATGTACAACACTTACTGAAAAGTCCCGTAGCTTCAATAGATTCAGGATCTGCACGACCTAATTCCCCTTCTTGACAAAAGAACTCCAGAACAGATACTGTGTCATCAACATTCATTTCAATAATGCTCACTGTTTCAAAGTGTCCAGTTCATCGTTGATCCATCAACCTCTTAAGCGTTTGGCCTTTGTACATCTCTGGTACTCGATGTTTTCTTAAAAATCTGTACCGCAACTTGGCTAATTCAAAATACTCCTTCACATTAGGGATCACTAAACATACGACATTCAGTTATAAACAAGACATAGGCCTACAGTTTCACCAATATATCATATTGTATTGCCATTGAAATAATATCCTCTCTTTCCAAAAACCTATTTTTAGTGCTAGTTATGACTGGGGTACAACAACGTTCTGACGAACGGAACCCTTTGTGTGGCGGTCCTGTTATGCATGTTCAGTGTAACCTACTGAGATTCGAAAGGACAGCTCAACAAAATATAAGATCATAATTTACTTCAGAATACACTACAGGATATAATTTATTCCAGAAGTTTTTGTCAGTCAAACCATGCGTAGTGTAATATCAGTGAACAATATTGAGATTAGTTAAAAAAAAATTAGGTTACGTTAAAAGGATTAAGTTAGGGTTACTTAGGTTTTGTTCCCTTTTGTGCCCCCCTAACTTCAATATATATATAATTGGGGGGCCCGGCCCACGTGGTTACGAGCCTGTCTCTGGAAGTAATGATTACATAATTCATACTTCTATTATTCTGTTCATATAGCCTACCTACTGTCAAATTGTTCTCATTTGACCAGAAGGAATTTGAACTATTTTCCAACCATATTTGTTCTAATTATTTGCGAAAAGAATAAGTATTTATATCTATGAAAGCCACTACCAACTTTTACATTTAATTCAGGTACGTAGACTTATATAGAAGTTGGTTTTGACAGAGGCCCAAGACCTTCCGGTTGGTGTCTTGGTATGAAATTTAAATTAAATATTATAACGCCTAACATTATACTAATTCAGCATAAAATTAAGTGTTGTCTATCCACTGGACCCATACCTTCATAGGTCCACGATTTAAACAATGTTGATGTTATAATGTTCCCTTCCCACCAATTACTGAAATCGCCGATAATTTATAAAATAAGTTTCTGACAATATGAACTACTGTTCCAAGCCTTAAGAATAGTGCATTACTCTTGCTCGTATACGCCTTACGCACATGTATAGGGTTATATATTTGTTTAATATGCAGGCTACAGAGAGCAAAGTTAACATAAAATGATGCTTTTATCATGTTTTTTTGACTGGTGTGAATCAGTAAATCTAAGTTCTAAAAAGAAATTCTAAACTGTTATTTAAAAATATTTGTTACTGTTATAACAGTTGTTGAAAAATAACAATTAAGTCCATCTGTAAAATGTGTTTAGCACATGGACGTAAGAAATAACAGGACTAGTAACAAGCCAAAATTTATGGGCCGGAAGTGCGCCTTGCCGCCATGTTGAATTGACCAAAACATTGCAACTGGTCATAAGAAATAATGTTAATCGAGCCACTTACTTTCAATAACAAATTTTAAATTTATGTGAAATAATTTAAGGTATGTGAAGGTTACGTCTGATGAAGCCGACCAAGAGGTACGTGTGAGGACAGGTAAGCAATATTTAAGTTTTATCTTCAATAATAATAGTGAAATAATATCAGGTTTCAAGATTTGAATGATTCCTCTTGAGAAGGAAGTGTATTCCAATAACACTTATTTTATAATAATTAGTAGTTAAGGACAAATTTAGATAATTAAAAATTATTTGCACATTTACAATATCGTCTGCTTCCTTACCAGGAAGTATGCGCGATTCGCCATGTTGGAATGACAAACTGCACTCTCAGCCGTCCCATTTTTATAACATTGAGTGAATTGCTTGTTACTAATCATGTTATATTCTTACGTCCATGGTTTAGCAGCGTTTCAAGAACTCGCAATAAAGAAGACTTGACGTTAACCAGCGATGTGAACTAGGGCACCGGTCCCGCGCACTTCACGAAAATTACCGAAGCTTGCCGAGTGAGTAGTCGTCGCGTCGAAGCGGTATTTTTTAAAAAATATCATTTAAATGAAACAGAATCCTATACCCTATGACATTTAATTATACAGTATTTTGATAATACATTTGAAATGAACCAAGACTGAATACCACCGTCATTTTTTTTAACCTCTTAGGCATGCTGTCAAGGTTTATTTTTCTTGGTTAACTGCTTGGCGGGCTGAGGGCTCCTTTTCTTATATTCTAACAGGTGATAAGTCTGTTCGTATTTAGTGGAACCGTGTTTTTGTGTTCGTATTTATAATGGGTTGATGTGTGAGTAAAGCCGATCAAAATGAACGAAATTAAACAGCATGTATGTTCAGAGTGTGGTAAGAACTATGACCATAACAAATCACTTAGGCGTCATGTTTCGAAACACATCCGAATAAATTAAACGAAATCGCGCCTCCTTTAAAGACCTATAAATCATTTGCTTATCAATGCCCAAATTGTGATAAACAATTCAATCACCTTGAAAATTTCAGATATCACCAACGCAAGTTTCATGCAGAACAACCAATTAAGAAAAATCACCTTAAATATGTTCTATACACTTTTGTAACGGACGGGGAAAAAATTGCACGAACATTTTGCGTTACAACATGCTCTTACAGTGGAATCAGAAGAAAAGCAGTTTCCATCATTTCAAAGTTTCATGGAGTGGAAGCAAGAAACTGAAAAGGAGACGCTCACAAGGTACGTAATAAAATGGGGTTTACATTCTGCTGTTGATAATACTAAGATACATTATTACAAGTGTCACCACTCAGGTGATTTTGTGTCGCAAAGCAAAGATATTAGGCATTTAAAAAGGCAGGGAAATAACAAGATTAATGGGGTCTGTCCCGCACGTATTCGGGTGATAGAAGACGAAAATGGAACATGTAAATTTGAATACATACTTACTCACATAGGTCATCAAAATGATCTAAGTCATCTTGGTTTAATACGATTGGAAAGGAGTACATTAGCAGTGGACATTGCTAAAGAAATTCCTTTTCAAACAATTCTGGACAAAGTGAGAGACTAAATAACAGCAAAACTCGAAAGAATTCATCTGCTCACAAAGCAGGATCTATACAACATAGAGTGTGGATATAACATATGCTCAAAATCCGTTAGGCACCAAGAGGATGGAACAAGTGTCGAGGCTTGGGTGAATGAGGTGCAAGCCAGCGACAGTACTTGTGTTTTATAAGCCTCAAGGGGTTGTCAGTGAAGACCATCTAGTTCTTAAAAAAGATGATTTTGTTTTAATTATCATGAACAATGCCCAGATTGAAATATTGAAAAAATACGGTAATGATTGCGTGTGTATTGACGGTACTCATGGTTTAAATAGCTATGACTTTGAATTAATTACACTTCTAGTGATCAACGATTTGAGACAGGGCTTTCCTTGTGCTTTCCTCATATCTAACAGAAGTGATCAGGGAGTACTTTCTCTGTTTTTCTAGTGCATTAAGAACAAGAGTGGTTTAATTTCCCCTAAAGTTTTTATGTGCGATTTAGCAGAGTCTTTCTATAACGCCTGGATTTCTATCATGGAAGCTGCAACAATGAGACTCTATTGCACATGGGACGTGAATAGAGCATGGAGGAAGAATATCATGTCTAAAGTTAAAGATAAGGAGAAGCCAGCAGAAGTGTATAAAATGATTCGAACCTTAAAGCAAGAAACGGATTCTGCTGCTTTCGAAATTATGCTCTCTGGCGTAGTAAAACTGCTCAGTACTGATCCTGAAACAACTGAATTTTGTGCATACTTTCGACAAAATTACTCCGCGAATGCAAGATTTTGGGCTTATTGTTACCGCCTTAACAATAGTCTCAATACAAATATGCATATTGAAAGAATACACAACACAATAAAATACATTTATCTTCACGGGAAACGCGTAAAACGTCTTGACAAGGCAATTCATGCATTGATGTCTTTTCTAAAAGACAAACCTTTCGATAGACTAATTGTTCTCCTTTTGCAGTATCCTTACTGTTACACCATGAGTGAACAAGGTGAACCGAGGAAGAGTACATTGCAATTTAATGCTTTTTTGGTATGTGTGTGTGTGTGTTTTGCTTGAAACTTGCGTTTTAAAACTGAAGCCGAAAGGTGATGCATATACAGGGTGGTAAGGTTACGGACCGACAAACTTCGGGAGGTGATAGTACAGCGAAAAATAGAGAAAAAATGCCGAGACAACAGGGGGGAAATTCCGAGGCGTTACGGAGCTACAGCCTGCCGAAAGCGTGGGAAAATTAACTTCAGAGCGGAT
>JAGDQP010075043.1:0-10205 GCA_022664845.1 Lepisma saccharinum | reverse complement strand
GGCGCGCTTGTATAAATTCGCCGAACAATTTCTGCTACGTGTGCGGGAAATATATTGTGAAAAGTCAGTGCCATTTAGAAACGTGAAACAGAAACGTGAAAACAAGCTTATTACAGATATTTTGGGTGTCGTGTTGGTGATCAAGACAAAGTGTGGGCTCCCCGAGTCCCATGTGTGCTGTATAACATGTTATTCTATTCTTATTAAGTGGAGAAGTGGCGATAAAACTCGAGCTATGCCTTTTGCGGTTCCAATGGTCTGGCGTGAATCTACCAGTCATGCTGAAGACTGTTATTTGTCTAACAAAAATTGGGGGTCATTCTAAAAGAACAAAATCTAATATTGAGTACCCAAATGTTCCATCCGCTCTAAAACCCATATCACATGAACCTGAACTTCCAATCCCTGACCCACATGCAGTCAGAAGAATCTTCTCCAGCCCGAACCATCTTCTCCTTTGATCCAAACTATAGTCTAACAAAAAATACACCTCTTCTGGTTAACCAGTCCAGACTGACAGACTTAGTGAGAGATCTAAATAAGTAACAAGCTGAGTTGCTTGGATGGAGACTTCATGAGTGGAATTGATTGTCTCCTAGCACTAGAATTTCAATTTTCAGAAACCGACATGAACAATTTTCGGGTTACTACATGATGCAAAATTCCCTCTGTGCATGTACAATAATATTGATGGTTTAATGGATGCACGAGGTTTCCAACACATCCCTGAAGATTGCAGGTTGCTTATCGACTCTTCTAAAACAAGCCTTAAAGCAGTATTGTTACACAATGGGAACACTAAACCATCGATTCCAATGGCACATTCCGTAGAGATGAAGGAAACATATGAAAGTCTGTCTATGTTGTTAGTTGTGTATTATAACAAGTACTGTTGGCAAATTTATGGAGATTTAAAGGTCGTTGCTTATTACTGGGGCTACAGGGAGGATTTACAAAATACTGTTGTTTTCTTTGCTTGTGGGACAGTAGGGCAACTGAATCAACCATTCGAAAAGGATGCCCTCCAAGAGAAACATATATGCCAAGGCAACACAATGTTAAGTATACTTCCTTAGTAAATTCAAATAAAATTCTGCTGCCACCTTTACATATAAAATTAGGCTTAATGAAAAACTTTGTTAAGGCCATGGACAAGAATGGAGAAGGTTTTGCCTAGCTGAGAAGTCCGTTTCCAAAACTTACTGACGCGAAAGTGAAAGAGGGGATATTCGTCGGGCCCCAAATTCGGAAACTTTTAAAGGATCTTTCAGATAAAGTTAAATAATGATGAACTAGCAGCCTGTAAAGCTTTCAGTAAAGTGGTGGATGGATTTTTGGGAAATCATAAAGCAGAATATTACCGACAATTGGTTCAAGAGCTCCTGGATGGCTATCAAAGGTTAGGATGTAGAATGTCCCTGAAAATTTCACTTTCTGCATTCCCATTTGGAATTTTTCCTCGATAATTTAGAAGCTGTGAGTAACGAACAAGGAGAACGATTCCATCAGGATACTAAAAAAATGGAGCAACGGTATCAAGATAAATGGGATCCTCATATGATGGGCGACTACTGCTGGTTTTTTGTTAGAGAAAGTGACATGCACTACAAAAGGAAGAACTAATTGTAAGTAGAAATATATTATTTTCGTACTTTGTAAAACAGTTGTGCATTTGATCCATTGCGAGTTTTGATATATGCTTTTTAGGCCAATATTAATTTTTATTTAGTATCTTTAGCAAGTCAAGTTTAAAAGGTGTAGAAACTGAGACTTTTGTTGTATACTATAGGAGTTACAGATCAGTTTTTCAATAGTACCATTTGTTAATCGTATTCTCTGATGCTTTCTGGGTAAACTGAAAACACTCTCTGACCAGATTCCGCAGTTAGATACGTATATTTAATACGTACCTAGCATTATGTATTAAGAAAACTAGGTGATATTGTCGTTTTGCCAGAATCCACCTCACCTCTGTCACACAAAAACCTTACCTCTTACGACGTTTTCATTGCCATTTTCGTGTTCAGCAGAATCGATTTAGCAAAAAAAGACCGATTTTCGTCCATGTGGCAGAAACATGTTTAAATTTGTTGACTAGTGTAATCATTGATTCTATAGCTTGCTTGGAAGATTCGCCACTGACCAATTAACGTTTTATTTCCAGGCCAACTGCTTGATGATGCTTTGTCATTACAGAAAATTAATAGTATAGCTCAGACTTCCACAGTCAATGAACAACATGTATCCTCTTATCAAACATCAATATGGTCACAAGTACCTGTTCTCTACAAGAGAACGATGCTCTGTTACTTCCGAGATAAGGTAAGTTTTATTCTCTTGTTTCAGGTGGACACGAATTCTTAGCATAAACAACAATATCTACATTATTTATTGTGTAGATTTGAATTTACGATGTCAATCCTTTCCTCTCGTTCCATTCCCTCCTTTCCGGTCTTTCAATTCTCTTGCAACTCTCTGATTCCTTTTTCCTTCCTCCACTTTTGTTTTCTTTTGCCGTTCTTCCTTTCTGTCTTCTTTGTTTTAAATTCTGTTCCTTTCCACTTATCTCTCTTCCTTCATTTCAATTCTTTCCTTTCTCCTTGTTTCTAGTTATTTTCTTTTCCTCGTTCCATTTTTCTTTCTTGGTTGCTTTTAATTATCTTACTTTTCTTATTTTTCTTTGACTTTCCTCTAATTTACTCTCTTCTCTTCCGTCTCTTTCCTTCTTTCAATTCTCTTCCTTCTCTGCACTTTCTTTGCGTATATCTCTTTCATTATTCCTTTTCTTCCAACTCTCATTCTTTTCTGCATTTGCTTTGCCGTATCTTTCCTTTTCTCATTTTATTTCCTATATTACCTTTCTTCCAACCCTCTTTCTTCACTTCGTTTTCTTTGCCGATCCTTTCCCCTTTACTTCTCTTTCTTTCGATTCTTTTCCTTCAATTTCCTTTTACTGCGTCATCTTGTAAACAACTGAAATTTCTTTCTAACTTTAAGATTTAAGTTCTTTTTTCATTATTTTGGTATTTTTTATGGATTACCGCAAGTGTTTAGCATGTCTACTGCGCTTTATAAGTGTTGCACTTCCACGCCCTCTTACTCAAGGCACATATCTTTAAAATTAAAAAAAGACTAGCGAGAGGCACTCGATATGGGAATGAGATAGCGGCAACTAAAACTCTTCCGTTGAAAGATGTAAGGAATTATGAAGTTGGAAAGTAATATGACTAGCTGGTTTATGAAACAAAATTACGAAAGGCAATATTTTCAGACATATACTGCAAAGACGTATGGGAACAACAGTGGATTTTTTAATACCCGGCAATAACAGACACTAAACAACAACGGGAAACAAGATAATTAAATTTTCCTTCAAAACTAATGTGTATTCATTACCAATCGATCACAAATGAAGGTAAGCAAATGATCCAGATGGATTTTTGATCGATTTCAAACTGGTGGTGCTATCTGTTAGTTCACAAGATTGTACTACAGTGGTGTAATTTACCCTAGAACAGTTATTACTAACATTAAAACAGTTTTAGACAATTCAAACTGTTTCTAGGGAACTTGACATTTTCTTCTTCATTTCGTGCAAAATGAATCCAGATGAGGTTTCATCATTTTCCCTTTCAACCTCACAAATAACATCCTCATAATGCTTCTACGAAAGAAATAAAAAAAAAGATATTCCATTTTTGACCGGTTCAACAATCGTCTAACTTTAGTTCACTTCCTGTGGATTCATTTCCAGACATTTGCTTAGTTGAAATCTTTCTTTCAGTTTGCTTGTTATTAGTAAAGAATTATTTAACCAGAAGGTTTCCTAACATTCAATGTGGTTCTTTTAGTATTTCCATTCTTTACTTCTTTTCAATTGAAATATTTTATTCTCCCCTTTTCCAAAGGTTTATTACGCTAAGTTGGAGTTGAGGGCAGCTCATCTTTTAAAATGCCATCAAGTTCTTTACTCAATATGACTGTGAAGTTGACAGAATCTAGCGTTTATTTCATCTTGAAAACAGTAATTCCATTACCCAATCGGATTTTTAGCAATCGCCCATCAGTGACATCAGAAGCTCTAGCAGTATACACTAATTCACTTGTTCGCCCATCTTGTTTTCACTGTTTTCTGATTTCGAGTCCTAATTATTACAATTGTAATGCATGTTGCATTTGTTCGCTAAAGTTTGGAGAGGTTCTTGCATTTACTCTTCTGTATATATAGTAGATGAAGTATTACTAACAATAATTAAGTTTCGATGATACTTTGTACATTCTCCTCGAGGCGCAAGTTACCATAGGTTACGTTTGGACCAGACCTCACTCAACTTCGACCACGCGATGGAATTTCAATCTCGAACGCGTGATAAAACTTCAGCATCAACCTTGCGATGGAACCTCAACCTCGACCTCGCAATCGAACTTCAACCACGCGATCGGATTTTAACCTCGACTTCACTCAACCTTAAGCTCACAATGAGGCTTCAAACTCGAACTCACTTAACCTTGACCTCAAGATGGAACTTCAGCCTGGACCTCAGGTCTTAAGGTCGACGTTGGACCTCGCCAGGTTCAACGCCTCTGCAAGTTACTGAAAATTTCTCAGGAAAACCTCTACTAACCCCTTTCTCACATAGAACTTGTAGTTGCCTCCAAAATAACACATTTTACTATTTTTCTTCTTAAAATTTAAGTTTCATTATGAGCCCCCTTGGGTCTAGTAGCACTAATGTGACCCATACATTCATAACATTGTTTCTAATAGAGTTTTGTGATGAATTAAAACCTGGATGCCGCAGCTGTCCTTCAACAATTGATACTTCGCAAGAATCTTCATAAGACAATGTCGCTCTACAATAAACTATGTACCATTAAAGCGGGGAAAATTATAATAATATTAATTTCCCGTTCTAATAATGTATTTGCCTTTATTTAATATATTCATTCTAAAGACTCCTTTTCATCATCTGCACTTTGTCTCTCTTGAGATTTTATACTAAACATTTTCTACGTTTCTTTCTTAAATACTCGTTCGGAATGTACCAACACAGATAACGCAGTTAGGTGTATCACTGGAGTTGTTACCAAGTCCCATTGAGTTAGAAGTTTTAGACGATCATATTTCGCTACTTTTAACCACCCAAACATTTGTTTTATATTCCAATTACTATTGCTTTATGATAATTATTAATGTTCATTGGAAAAACTTTTCCTTTACCCAGGAGATATTAGGTATCTCTTCACAAAACATATCGTGTCAATACAGTAACTTAACACTGAAAATAACAACAATGTGATTATTTTGAACCATACAATCTAAAATTTGGTTCAGCTGCTGTTGCACCAGTGGTATACCAAATTCAATAAAACTACGGAAGACAGAGAAAAATAGATCAACACAAGCATTTTTGCTTGTGCATTTAACGCAGCCGACAGATTAAATATTTTTAGTGTGTTGCATTTTTGGTATCACAATTATTTTGTTTTATTCTGTATTATTATCTTCGATATATTTATTAGTTATCTTCTGATACACACCTTAACAATGTTCCTTCTCACTACTTGTAGAGAGTGGCACTCTTCCGATTTTTGTGTAATTTCCTGGTTGGCTTTGCAATGGGTGGAATCTTCTACAGAGTTGGAAATGATGCAACCCACGTGTTCAGTAGTGTGGGCTCTTACTTCTTCACAATCATGTACCTTTTCATTGGTAATTTCCTTCACAGTATAGCAACCTGTAAGTATTCTACACCAAAGAAGAAGCTGTTAACCCAAATTTATATTTATGAAATGACAATTTTCCTATTATTTGCTTCCTTTATTACTTTCCATTCTTTGGACATTTTATTTGAAGCCTATGTGTATCAAGTTGGTCCAAACATATGAAGTTCGGTAAATCCAGAAAGTCCAAAACTATCGCTCGTTACGTTGGTACCCGAGCTTTTACACGCATGTATTCACTCTTTGAGTATTTACGTTGTATTTTTAATCCTCACATACTATTAACGAGTGACACTATTGGCTTTGCCAAACATCTGGCTTTGGAACCAGAAGGTACTATGTCCACTTTTTTGGCAAAATGGAGTTAACACTACTGTCAAAGACCTTGTACTGAGGGGCATCAACACCAAAAATACTATCTCACAAAATGATCTCCAAGTGACTAGAAATGTCAGAAATAAAATGAATTTGTACAGACTTTAAATTGAACTTCAAACTTTAAAACTGGGATGTCCCAAAAGTAACAAAAGTGGACATACAGTAGTACCTTCTGGTTCCAAGGTGACAATATGTTTAGGCTAAGTTGATTTCAAGTTTGCCAGGAAATATTTATATGTAATATTTGTAATTAATGTTTGTTGATCTATTCCAGTTTGTTTATAATTTGATTTAAATAGACGTACTTTTGTGTAAATAGACGTATTTTGATTTGATATTGAACCTTTAGAAGTTTTGTTAAATTATTTCAAAATAATTTATCGTTAGTTATTATTTGAAAATTTCATGACTACACAATATCCTCTGTCCATTTTCTGTTTAAACGCAATTTTCTGTGTTTTGATTGATAGATAAGACCACATCCAATTGACTCAGATTTTGTAGTATTTAAACTTCTGTCAAGCGCCTTTTACACAATTCAATAAAACGTGAACAAGTCGTTGAACATGCACTTGGATCAAAATGACATCACGAATCATGGACCCCATACAGGAAATCTCTTGAATTCAAGTCTTCTCATCCAATAAATCCAATTTAGAATCTGTCTAATATTTCTTGAATTCAACACAGTGATCTACCAATCATATTCCTTGTGACTTAAACACGTGACAACTGTAGTTCCGGGTCTCTGAAAATTAAAATGTCTAAATAGAGCAGGGAAAATAATTAAGCTGTATGAATAAAGGGTTTGTTTGTAAGATGTGCACAAAATTAAAATAACACTGCATCACAGGATTAAAATAACGTTAAACAGAAAATTGTATCGCATATTGCGAAGGTAAGGTACCTGATATGTCCTTTGTAGTTTTTTGTATAATCAGCATTGCAATAGAAATTGATATCGGGCCTACTATAATTCTCAATGAAACAGTAGCATGTTACTATTTCAAGTGACATTTAGTTTAAGATTTCATTTTTTATTTATGTCGGAAGTTCAAAGTTGCCAAACAGAAGTATATGGGTACACTTTACTTTGTAGTCCGCAAAAAATGTAATGTTTCCAACATATGTGCAAGTATTGAAACTTAAATATAACGAAGTTTCGAGTTATGATATTGTTTCGAGTTATGATATTACATTTATTGAAAGAGCGAAAAGTAATTAGGACTATTTTGCTACTTCCACTTTGGGGAACGAGCACATGGTAAATCGTGCGTAATGAATATATATAACCTTACTTTAACCCGTCTTTGCTGACTTGCCATTGTGTCCATGATTTTTGTAGCAAAATACGTGTTGTTCATAACACGAAATGGTACCTTTACTATTCATCCGTATCCCGCCATGTTTGTTCTGTTGATCAATTCGCGTACGTATTGAACTCGAGGTAAACATGACAAATGTTTTTTTGTAATACTTTTTGGATTGCCCACTGTCGCTAGGTCTTCTTTTTAGAAGTATATTTGCAAGAGAATAAGCGGTACAGAGCGTACGTGTGGTTCAATAGTTAGCTGAATCTGAGAGCCATAAGGTAAAGTTTATCCAAGTATCTTTGTCTATATACCCTCCGTACACGCCTTGAACCTCACCCACCAATCATCTAAAAAAATATACTTACACCAAAAATAATAAAGGACACAAGACAATGTTCCTATCATTGTCTTCCTGAAACTATCTGACAGAAACGAATGATTGGAAGAGCTTTTTTTTAGGAGAAAGACGGTAGTACTGGCTATGGTACAGTTTATGGCAGCCAGGTATTGTGCCATATTTGTAGGTAGGTACGCTTTATTCAACAAATTCCATTGCATTCATATAGACACTTCGATAAACACCTACCGATATACTTCGACAAACTGAGTTACGAAAAGCCATATTTCATATTTACGTAAATATGTTCTCAGTACATGTGGAGGAATACTAATGGTGTCACTTATGTTATGAATAACACACATTTCACTACAAAATGCACGGACATAATATCGAGCACCGAAGGCGGGTTTAGTAAAGTTAGGTGATCATTATTATTTTTTTCATTATAAGTTATGCATATCATGTTTAACATTTTCATGTACCTGTTCTCAACACGGAAGCAGCAAAAGAGTCTTACGTATCTTTCGCACCTCCTTCACTCTCATTTTACACTTCCATGACTCAAAACTTTGTCCTTTCTAAACTTCCGCCTAACTTCTCGAATCTTTATATGAGCACCAGCGAAACACTTTCAATACTAGTTGAAAATAACATTTGACTATTTCAGTTGGATCATTTACGCACTCATCAATCTGCTGGTTCGAGAATTTTATTCAATGTTTATTGAATCGTGTATAAGGGGCTTAACAGTTTTTATGGTAGTTGGCAATACTACTAAAATTCATAAAACCTGTTTTGTGATTGGTTGTTTTAGTGAAGAAGAACCCTTCTAAAGAAGGTCTGAAAGCTATGGAATATAAGCGATAAATTGTCGTATCTCTGAATGGAAGTTGGATGTTTCGATGTTTAGCGAAAGCGTTAAACATGACTGAATGGTTGAGTTCTTGAATGGGAATATAATTGACACTAAATTGTAGAAGAAATAATTGAATGATCTAAATTGATATTATTCTTATTTTATTGAATATAGAACTTTTTAAGAACGCCATTTCTGTGGGTTATTTATTACGTGTGAAGCTTACTATTAGTAAAATCTTGAGGCATCATTAACATAATTCGTTTTTGGAAAGATTAAAACTAAAACTCCGTTCAACACACACATAAACATTCCATGAATTAGTAAATTACTGATTTTATATGGACATTTACTATTATTTCTAAAAAAAAAAAAAGAAGTAAAGTTACTATAATGAGGAACTTAACCACATGTTTTCTCGTAGGTTACGGCTTTACTAGTAGTCGTATCCTTTTCGTTGAAAACTTGTTAGTATATTCTCTGTAATCCGACGCCTAGATTACATGGTTCTAAATTGCTGTTTATTAAATAAAATGTCTTTTTCATTTAATATGTCTAGACATATCGTTTTTCTTTTAATATGTGGTCTTAGCAGTACGCAGAGTATTGTTTAAAGTTTTTTTTCTCAATACATTAAACGCTTTCATTTAAATGACTGTTTTTTCATTGAGAATCGAGTAATCCGACAGATCTCTATAATCTGACAATTCCCGGTCCCATATGTGTTGCAATACAGAGATTCTACGGTACACTTGTTTTTCTTTTTATTAATATTATAGTTTCTTGCTAAATTTTCAGTGTTTCCGATAATTTTTTTTTTATAATTATATATTATTTTTGAACTTATAAAATGAAATGCAGGAAAATGGACAAGGTGCTTAAGGGTGTAGCTACTTTTATATATCTGAATTCCTTTCATTGTTGAAACAAAAATTAACGAAAGTGAATTTTTATGTTACCCATTCAAAACGTCCGTACTCTCTACACAGCTGCGATGACTAACCGAAAAATTACATTCTAACTTCTCAGATTCTGTTATTTTCAGTTTCGTTTTTAATTACATTTTGTATTCAGTTTATGGGAGAGGCTTCCATACACCTTAGTAGTTTGAGTACCTATACCCTAACTCAGCACTAAGTAGTATTAACGGTTGAGCTTGATATATGTGTAAAATATCTGCATTTCTTGTTTTTTTTTTAAAACAAAAGGAGAATGTCAATAAGATAATAGCGAGACCTACTCTGAAATTTTGCTAGAAGAATCTACGTCCTATAGAAAGATCATAAACAAAAATAAAATAAAATAGCTGCCCATATTAACTACAAGATACCGAGATAGGGGCTAGAATATTGGTCGAAGTGTAGAAAAAATGTATTTTTTTATGATTCAATCAACGCAAGTCACTTCTGTTTCACTTTCGTCCTGGAATGAAACATTGCTGAGTTATAGCGTCACTTCCCACACCGCAACACTCTCTTCGCCAGAGAAGTATTTAGAAGAGGTGAATCTGAACTTCCCGAAATCCATTTTGTTTTGTAAAATAGGCAAAAGTATATGGATTATATATATATATATAACTAACTCTATGGCTTAT
>JAGDQP010075041.1:0-10205 GCA_022664845.1 Lepisma saccharinum | reverse complement strand
TGATTATAAATGAAACTTACAACACAACCATTACCTTTAGCACAATAATGCACTAAAATTGAATTGTAGAAGCCAATTAGAGAAACAAAATTTAAAAAAATCGGATGCTCTATCTCCAATGGTTACGATGATATACACTGTAAATTCAACTATACTTGCATTGCTAAACTGTATTGTTAATTTTTATAGTTATCGTAACCATAATTGTGCCACGGTAATGATACTCTTGTGCTAAGTTGACTATATCCAGGCGCGTAGGAACAACATTTTGGTTGGGGGGGGGGGGGGAAAACCAAACATCCCAAATATATATATATGTGTGCATGTGTGTATGTGTGTGTATCTATGTGTGTGTGTGTTTGTGGGAGAGAGAGAAACGGTGTATATATGTGTATGTGATATGTACGTATCGGTATCATATGTTCAATGCGGAGTATCATGTTTTGAGTTTTGGAAGTCGAAACAGAACACAGAGCGAAAAAAGAAAAATGAAATTAAAAATATTTTCTGAGGTATATAGTATTTATTTAGTGTCAAGATGGTATCATAGCAAAATATTATAAATCATAGTACCATAGTCCACACAGTATAAATGTATCTTTGTTATATGTATATATATATATATATATATATATATATATAACTGATGCAATTGACATTATTGTTAAAAATAGTGTAGCATATGTTTATACGTTTGAAAAGTAAAGTGATATCTATTCTATACTATTGTATATTTTAAAAGAGAGTCTATCTATGTACGTATGATGATGATAATACGATATCGTTGTATGTAAATAAGTATCAATACTCAAAAAATATCTATGCATTACGTAAATGGCCGATAAGCATAACAACATAGTTGTATATTCCAAACTAGATATTTATTGTGCATTATAACCCAAGATACTTATATCTAATTGTCACAAAGACTCTTTGGTGCACGAAGTAACTTATATACATATCAAATGTAATCCTTGAACTTTGCGATTATAATAAACTTCACTTTTGATGTGACTTAATATTCCACCTTAAACTGAAGATGACAACAAGTGTTGTTTTTTTCTTCTAATAGTGAGTGTGAGTTACTTTTATTTTTAACTATTCCAGGTTCTGAATTATTAAGAAGTAAACAATATTAATTGATTTTTATTTTTATTGCAATATAATATATCACCAATGGTCACCATCCATAGTGTAGTTGATATGATTTATTGTAGTTTTCGGTCATTATTCACTAATTACTACTTAATTCCAAATACGAATTAGGTTGGTCTGTCTGTAGAAGTTTGTTTTGTCCAGCCGGCAAATTATGAGATGAGGATGACAGAAATGCTTTCTCGCTTTGAAACTTGTTTCAAAAATGATTTATACTAGGAACAGAACTCGTGACACTGAGCATTACTCTCTTTTATAATCAAGCCAAGATGGTTACGCTAAATATACTTTCACGCCTGCTTAATTGAGACATAATTAACACGTAAACTACTACTGGAGCTAAAGGCTTCATCTATTTTCCAACTATCTTGTCTTAGTCTGGTCACAGATCATATCCAAAATCAACAACCTGACAAAATGACAAGTTATTAAATAAAGTTCTAACATAAATATTTACACACGCATTAATCCATTACAAAACACACATACAGATAAAATAAACAATACATAAAATTTATATATGGGCACTACCTACATTGTGAGGCGGAAAACGAAAACGGACCTCTTGGCGGATGAGTAAAATTTTCAGTAGAAACTAAATAAAATGGGGTCGAAAACATCAAAAAACGGTTTGTAGCGGATTATTGTAGTACATCTTCTCGTTAGCTTCTTTCGATGATTTTTCACCGCTAAAATAACATTTAAAACTTGGAAAGTTAGCGAAAACTGTTAAATATCCATTTTAAAACACTTTACGTTTTTTTAAAAAATGACGCTACTGTAAAAATAATAAACATGTAATTTTAAAATCCACCTAGAATATAAATAGATTTAAAACTGAGAGCTAAGCAAATTTTGATTTTATTTTGCATATAAAATCATGGTGTTTGAATATGGCAAAATATGTTATTCCTTGAAAGTGAAAACCCTAGCCACTATTATTTTCATTTAGGTATAAAATTATGGTGGGCAAAAAACAAAATGCTTTGCAATGAAAAACCAAACCAATTTTGTTTTTATGCAGGTATAAAATCATGGGGGGAGGCAAAATATGTACCTTGCCCCCCACCAAAAATTGTGGGGGCAACTGCCCCGTCTGCCCCCCCCCCCCCGGCTCCTACGCCCCTGACTATATCTCGTATTGTTGTATGATTCAGATTCCTAAACACGTATAGTTAAAGTTTATATAGCTGGGGAAATCATATGTAAGGTTCATTTTAACATATTCCTTCATGACCTACAAGTTTGACAATATATTTATTGTTGCTCGAATCATACTGTATGGTTATTGGATGCGCATGCGCAGAAAATGACAAAAATATAGTTATTACAATATTTTTTTCTGGGACTCCGTGTGCTTGAAAACCATATTCTGTGTTCGAATCGAGAGAAATTAGAAACATGTATCTAATGATGACGAAGGATTTGTTATGACCATATGTGAGATTATGACATAAGTATTCTTGTTATGATTACGAAGAATAAATGTATTGTACAATTTTACGTAATTTGAAGTAATTTCGCACTGTGTAGTAATGTTGAGCTCATGTGATTAAACAGCGCTCAAGAGGTGACGCTTGAGAAAGCTACATTTCTAAGCGCTACACAACAAGAATAGTGATAATTCTGGAATCTGAATTTGTAATCAATGATTACTGCTAATGATTTATTCGTATAGTATTATCCTTGAATGTAATGTAAGATGTTTCAGTCATAATGCATTTGTAAAGTTTACACCCCGAAACTGTATAATGTAATAGTTGTATACTAATAGTGAAACCAAACTTCGCCAACAAATACTTCCAAAATTATATGGCGTCTGAGCACTGCAGTTTCACCTATGATATTAAACTGAAATACCAGGGAAAAAATCAATAAATAAAATAAAACATCATAAAACACCAAGAGCATGCAAGAATATACTAAATACTACGAACATCTCACAGAGAAAATGCAAATACAATAAAATTGTGAATAAAGCTTATAGACCAATATACCGTACATATACAAACACCTGAAGAGTTGCACAAAACCAAAAACCGAAGAAAGGGTGTAACTTTCTAAACGGTAAGACAAAACAAAATCGCCAACAAAAAAAAAGCATTTTCTGCAAAGTTATGTTGACATAGATTCCACTCTGTCCTGGAGGTCATTTAGCAATACAAATGGTAATAATAGCAATAAAATATTATCAATTTCTAACAACATTTGTATAGTTAATGTGTAACTATATAGTATAGTCAGACATGATTCCTCCATAGTTAATTCAACTATATAGTATTGTATAATTAACTATAATCCGACAAAATATCTTGTTAATTTAACTAGAAACAAGACTGTGACCATACAATATTGTTAACAGTGTTGTAATTATGACAATACACCTAACCAAATGTATTGTTGTAATGACAATACACGATTAACAATACTTGTATGGTATTTGCAACCCATAGTACTGCTGTCCCAAAATTAACTATGAAAAATCGCGTTATGTGGTTACTGTAACCATACTTATTTTGAGCGTGTAGCGAATAATAGAAACTGTTAAAATTTCGGCTTTGCCTCCTCCCTCCTTTTAACTCCGTGAGGTATTTTTTTTTCTGGCATCCGTATTTTTTGTGATCAGTGATGGGTGTATGATTTGGCCTTAGAAACCAATTTTTTAAGACCTGATGCCTAAACTAGTATAGGAGGATTAGTTGAGAGAGTTCTCATAAATTCTATATTGCAAGGTTGGTGATTATGACTACAACATCCTGGAAGTTTCAATATCAAACGCAGTTACTAACTACCCAAGTGTAACACTCCGATTTTTATAAAATTTGGCAGGTAGATACTACACATGAAATAAACGAACACTTGTTTTTTTGTTTCTGCGGAAAAACTGTTTTAGGAGGGAAAAGCCCCCACCCAAAATTGTGAAAGTGGCCGCCCGAAAGGCGAGAAGAAGTGGACCGAAGTGAATGAAATTGTGCACAGGTATACTAGACATAAAATGAGCGAATGCCTGTTTCGTATTTTCCTGGAAACAACGGACGGGTGGGGCACAGACCCCTCCAAACATTTGATCACGAAATATCAAAAGTGCTAATAAGTGTACGTCAAAAGTGCCGAAAGGACATGGAGAATTGAAACGAAACTCTGTGTAGGGACAATACGCACAACAGAAGCGAACACGTGTTGCTTAGTTTGTGCGGAAAAACATTGTAAGGGAGTAAAAGCCCTTCCTCCCGAAATATACAAGCAGTTTGTTATCGAAAAAAGATAAAATTAATTGTATAGGGGGTTACAGCTCTGTGGCTTACAACCGTCCCGATTTGTTTTTGATAATGCTGACTTTAATATACGAATACTTAATGGACATGATACATTTCACAGTATGGGAGGATTGAAGTAGAAATTGGCACAACAGTTTTATTATTATGATTTCAGCCCCAGTGAGTGATATTAATATAATTTCGAAGCCATTGCTGAACTTGCATATATATCTGATATGAATGCTGTTTTACAGCATCTTCTGCATGAGGGAGTTTAGCCAAGTCAAATTCACTATGAAGAGACTGACAAGCTACTGTTCGGTTCAACATAACTTATCTAATTATGTTGCATCTTTGGCCGTGATGTCCACCATATAGATATATAGGAACACTTGCTCACCACTGAAAGCTATGTCAAAGTAACTTGCTTGGGCTGAAGCAAATATCAGCATCATTTGCAACATTTACTGCTTTAGATCCACTTTGTCTCAATTTAAGCGCTCTTGATGCAATCAAAATATCACCATCGCCATCTCATTGAAGCACTTTGATACCTGCAGATTTGAACGTTGAGACAGGATGGCAATGAAACTTGATTTGTTCTTCAAATTAATGAAAATTTTACTTTGATTCACTGAAGCAAGCATGAATAGTTGGACTATAATATCCTTTGAATGTCTCCGTCTTGTACGTCTTCGTTCTTACTCTAACTTAGTACTGATATTGTTATATTTTCACATCATTTTTGTAACGACTTTGTATATATGAAGCATATAACTCACACAGTTCATGGTAAGTAGCAGGTCTTAACCATGTCACTTTAGGAAGCAAAAATGCACCATCAAATACAAAGATGAGTGTATCTCATTGTAAAACATAGAGTGCAGTATATTAGCTATAATGGACTTCTGTGCCTTTTTCATTGAAATCTGTGCCTTCTAATGATGATGGTCTTGGAGTTAATTCACACTTTAAGTTCTTGCACAAATCACTGCTTTCCTTTACGACACACAAAAGTATGTTGAATAATTGTTGAAGATTTACAGGTATTTCATCTCCTCTTAATTGACAATTATTCATGACAGCTAATGGCTTGACTTTTATTATAATTTTTTCCCGGTTTTAGATAACAAAAGGTTTACTTTTCATGTTTAATATAGACTTCAGTCTAATCTGTAGTGCATTATCACAGTTGATATTATCATCTCCTACAATGCCAGTTAATTGAGAATTGAGCTTTCCTGCAGAAGATTTATCAAATGGATTATGATAGTCTAACTATGTAAGGAATTTTACATTAGCTCCATCTCTTTTCATCTGTGATATGTACTTATCGTCATGTTGTTATGAAGCATTTGTGTTTGTTCCACATAACTTTCCCACATACTTGAGTAGCTTTTGAAGATGTTGTTTTGGACCCTGCAGTTGAGTATCGAAGTTTGTCAGACTGAAGATTGATAATTGGCTTTTTCAGAGTCAGAAGCTGTCATTTGAATATCTGAGTTAGAATTGGATTCTTCACGTTGTGACTTTTTGTTAGGAGGCGATTTTGAACTGTCTTGAATACGTGAAACTGAACGAGATCGTGAACAGGATTTATAGGATGAAAATTAAGTGCAACGTTTTTGCTTCGGAATGGATCATACTGAAGTGAATTTTGCAGCTGCAGATGAATTTGAGGATTTACGTTGAACGGTTGGTGGTACTTGATGATTGCCAGATATAATAGGATGAATGAAGTAGTATTGTAGAATGAAATTGTACACATAGAATGATTAGCAGTCTTAGTGTAATGACTGTCTTTCAAAACTAACTTTTACCCTCTGACATTGAAAAGATGCCGTCAATCCTAATGTATCAGTCCACGCACTTATCTGAGTCATGAGTATGCTACACGACGTCCGTGTTACTGAAGCTGACCAACCAAAGTTAGGTTAGGTTATTAGGTAATTCATGAACTATTACAACAATTAAATAGAATGTAATGAATATTTGTTAAAAATATATAGTGAGACATTTGATACCGCAAGAGAAAATCAACACAGTAAAACCAAAGAGCCATTATACATGTATAATATCTTACAGGCACGAATTTCAATCCCAGAATAGACGCACTATAATAATATGAATTACAAATGGAACAATCAATGGACACATATACTATTACTTCTCCTGTCGCCATCTAGTGATCATAATGAAAGCTACGAATCTATCCGGCTAATGGCATAGCTATTGTGTTCAATTATATAGTAGTCTTAACTACTATAATGTAGTATACAGGAACATAACAGGCGTATACCCATTACCTACCTAATAGTTTTATAGTCCAGCATATATTTACCTTAAATATACGAAAGAACGAGTATGTACAGAGGTAGGTATTCGTTATATTTTTGAAAACGGTCCAGCGCATACCTACCAAAAGTTCTAACATTACATCACTGGTAATACTACTTAATTACTACATGAACAAAAAGGTTTAAAGGGGAGCGATCTGTAAATATTGAGCAAGAAGGCTGAAATTTTGCAGGTAAGTAGCTTATGGCTAGAGAAAAAATAAGCCTTGTAGAGGTTGAACAAGTTGACTTTTTGCATTTGGTTTTGGACCACCCTACTATATCTTTATAATAATAATAATAAATCACAGCCATATTCAATCCACTAGTGGATGAGGCCTCTCCCCGTACGGAGGAGTTGGTCTACTGCTCCCACGCTGACCAGACGGGTTGGGAGAGGAACTATATATATATATATATATATATATATATATATGTGTGTGTGTGTGTGTGTGTGTCCGAGTTCTTTCTCTGCAGCATTTGAACTAGATAACCAAGCTTTGATATCTAATTCCTAATGAGCACTAGAGGTTTATGAGTATGATTCATGTTCGAGCGTGGTCCCATTGGACTTTTGGGGTCCATTATTTTAACATTGAGCCAAATGTAAAAATTGAGATATTTAAATCGATCTCTTTGGAAACATTGTTTTGCACGTTGAGACAACAAGAACGTTTATGAGGACAGAATTGTCCGGAGCCCCTGTTGGATCCCAGGGCCCCATTAATCTTAACAGATTTCCAATGAAAAACTTGATATTTGTATAGTTCCTTTTCAAAATGTAAGCTATACTTTGAGACAAGAGGAAATTTTAACAGGTTAAGGTGGTTTAAGGTAGTACTGAATCCCAGAGTTCGTAATAGGACCCAAGGCCTCAAAAAATTGAATAAGAGACTTTTTGTTTAAAGAAAAGTGATACATTTAAACAGTTTATTACCTTATCTATTCTACGATCGTTATAGCGAAATGTCCAAATCTGTTTCTGAATATATTTGGTAAGCGCAGTTCAATCACAGAAAGAAAGTCAAAATGATCTACGCATATGACCAATTGCAGCGCAGCGCCTGGCACTAAAATGCTAGATTTATTAATAATTTCAGCAAGGACAGCATTCAGTCTTGGTGTATTAATCCTAAGCGAAGAACATTTAGTAAACTCGAAGATAATAATAATATATATTATATTATACATATTTGCAAAATATGCATTTTTGCAATTAATATTCACGTTAGAAAAGAAACGTACGCAGTTTGTGGAAAATTATTTTCACAGTAACTAATGTGTTAAGACAATACCTTATTATGCACTTATTACGAATTGATACAGGCTACTTAAGGACTATTTATCTTATTATCTGAGAGATAAAGTTCGGAAATATCATCTTCAGAACCCAGGGCCTAAAATTGAGTGGAGTACTCCACACTTTGTGGAACTGTAGGAAAGGAGTGTGGAACTATAATTCTTAAAGTGTGGAGTGGTATTAATGTGAGTACCTTACTTTTCTCGGATTATGTATTTAAACGCGTTTAGTGTGTCAAACTAAGTCATACTGATTCAATACATTCATTATGCAATGGGTTACTCAATTCCATATAACTGCCAGTATATGATATTAAGCTAGAGTTAATACGTATAGGTGTCTCCTAGATGGCAGGAAAAACCATTGCCAATTTTGAGGTGAAGGAACTTTTTAACTATATTTAGTTTTCAAACGTTTTCCGTTGCATTCATATAATTTTAAAATATGCAACTAACTGCACGTTTATCTGTTGTTTCAATAGGACATTACACTTTCCCGATATAATGAAATGTGTTGTTTCGTAGATAAAAATTACACGATCCTTTGAATCCGTTATAGAAATATGTACTATCAGAGATAACATACATCAATAACCGCCAAAAATTTAACCGAAGCACCGTAGACTCTCAACAACCAATCGTAACCCAGGAAATATTATCCGTTCGTAAGTTTCATGGGGAAAAAATCCGGTTTGTTTCCTGTAATTTATGGTTTAATACAATACAATTAAATATGTATCCTAATCTGCCTTTAATTTTGTTTGCTCTAAATGCCAAAATTTTCCTACATAATAATAATAATATTTTTTGGTCGCAGGTAAACATGATGTATTGGACAGAACACTGATTATATGTCAAAACAAATGCTGACTAAACTAGTTTTTTTCTACACTATATAAAATTTTCCAGTGTGGAGCTGTGATTTCGTGGAATTTTAGGACCTGTCAGAACCCCGCAACCTGTACTCGCACGAGCTTCTAGGTCATGCTTTAACAGCGGTGGCTTCCTAAGCCTAAATTCGCAAAACTTTCTCCTTGTGCCCATTTAACAGTGTCTTAAAATATACTTTGGTTTCAAAATCATCGTGCACAAAGTTGGCGATAGCTTGGTAACGTACGATAACTTTTAAATGTACACTCTGTAAACAAAATTGGTTTATCTTATTGTAAAATACGTGTGTGCTGTTTTTCTTTGCATTAGCGGTATGATAGAGACTGTTTAACAAAATTTTAGTGATTTACGAAAAAAACATTTTTTTAAGTTCTTTTTTAAATATGTAAAAACGCAACATGAAAAATGCAATTTAGGGACACCTTATTTTGCGGATCAAAAAGGAGAAGTATTAATGATTATGGCAAGTAATTTCTTTCGCAGACATATACTCCATTGTGTTGTCTAGGTGTTTATATAGAAACTTTTCTCCTGGTTGACAGATGAATTATTTTATTTTCCCCAAAAGTTTTTGATTTTTTGAATCACTGTGCTTTGGTTTAACTGTGTGAATCTCTCTATTAAAGTATGTGCATTCGTTTAACATCAGCGAGTCTCTTACGTAAGATCAATAAAATTTATATACCTCTACACTTTTATCCTCTTACATATGGTCAATCTGAACTCTACAACTCTATTACTATTTCACAGGATTATTCTATTACTTTTAATCTAACTCAGTTTTCACTATTAACTTCGTAACAAAATCATCAGTAGACTGCCATCTGTGCACTTGTAGATTAAAACATATCATCGTAAAAGATACAGTAATATGTTCCATTTCCTCTATCACTAAACATAACTAATTTTCCCCAAGAGTGAAACACCTGTCATTTGATCTGCTGTTTTGATTTTAGAAAGATAAATTAACACTAATATTACCTAAATATATGGAAATATATTACACAATTATATAATACAATATCTCTCATCACATTGGTACAGTTGGTACATACAAACGTACACAGAAAAAAGCTTGGTCAAGCTACCCAAAATACATCAATTAAAAATGTTGTGTTTTCCGTTTAAAAATTATTTGAAATTTGTCTTCGCTCTCATAGTAATGAAAATAAAAGTCTTGCAAACTATCTTCGTATTTATTGCAGAGGATTGATTACATATAGACTTCATGTTAAAACTTTAGTAATAAAAAAACTTCTCATTAAAA